>CAXHSM010001195.1:0-72000 GCA_964019185.1 Maratus speculifer
GACATGAATTATCGAGTGGTGCTACTGGTGTTGAGGGGAATGCGGTCGATAAAGAAAAAATTTTTCTCAAAAAAGGAAATCTGAGAATAACATCTTCCTGTCCATATAAATGAGAAACCTTTCAGCTGTGAAAAAAAAGATCGTGTTTTGAAGTCTTGTTTGTAATTATGTGCGGTATCTACAGCTACAAATCTTTTAATTGTGAAATATGCCTCTAGTGTTTTTTTATACATGATATTTACGAAAACGTGTGCTGATTATTTAATCCAAAGAACACCTGCACGACAAATTTCAACATCATTTGCTTTTATTTATTTATTATTGTATTTTCTAGGTAAAAGTGCAGAAATATTTTGATCAATTTTCATTTCATAATAAATGAACACTTGCATCACGATTGCGAAACTACGGTTGATTCCATCGGTAATATAAGCTAATTGAAATTTGCACCTGTGAGTCGTATCTACGAAGTGCTTTATTTTTGTTTATTTAAATAAATTTTAGGTATTTGAACAAGGCCACATCGAGGTGTCTGTAAGTTATTATTTATTATTTTATTTGTTTATTGATTAAGAAATTTTAATAATAATTTCTTTGCTTAAATTCTTGATTTTTTGTCTTTTATTACAGATATTAAAAAATAAATTTGTTCTTAATTTATAATTAATTGAAATTTTCTGCTCACAGAAATTTTATTTAGTTTTAAAGGTGTTTATAATACGAAAGATGGATTATTTTGTTCATAAAAAATTCTCTGTTGCTAAATTTATTTTCAATACGTAAAGAAAAGTATTTTTGTTCTTAAAATTATTTGTTATTTCCCATGTATGGAAAACCGATATTTATTATTTTTATTGTTATTTATTGAAGTATTTGAAGCATAGTAATTGAATTTTAGTAATTGAAGTATAGCATTTAAAAATTTTCCATATGTATTATCCATCTTTCATGTTATTAAGATCTGGATAAGTAAAGGAGGAAAAAATGTCAGAAAATAAACTTGACATTGTACCTTTTGACTTTGAGTCAGGCATGGATATTTTTAAGTGGTTTAAAAACTTTGATAATGAGTGTTTTGGAGAAAAAAAAAGATAATCAGTGGAAAAAACAAAATCTTTAAAAATATTTAAAGGGGGAAGCGCTAAAAGCTTATATAAATAATTGTTTGGATTGTGCTACTTATGAGGAAATTGTCGAGATTTCAACTGAAAAATTCACTCAGGTTAGAGTTCCAAAATTTTCTGAGTTTACTTCCTTAAAGTTAAATGATCTAAGTGATTTGGATTCTTATTTTAGAAAGAAAGTTGAGATTGGAAGGCAAATTCAGCTTGGGGAAAATTTAATTATACAGAAATTAAATGATGGACTTCAGCCGGAGTATCAAAATTGTTTGATGGTTAACCCTCCTTCCAATACTCGTGAATGGTTTCGCATTGCTAAACAATTAGCAGCGATTCCAAATCATACCTCTAATAACAGCAATAGAAATTTTCAACAAACTAGACCTATGCACAATCCCAATCCTCAGCCCAGACATTGGACTAGACCTACTCCAAACAATCCATCCCAAAATTTTAATCCTAGGTTTTTCACTCCTAGAATGCCCGCGACTCATTATCAAAACAACTACCCTAGTCGTCCGTGCAGAATACGTTTAAACAGAGGCATAGAAAATGCATATCATTGGGAGAGGAGTTGTATATTTAACACAAATTCCTTTCAATCTCAAACTCCTGCTCATATTCAACCACCCCCTACTAATAATATTTGACAATTATTTATCCCTGGATATGTGGGCAATAACAAAGTGTATTGTGTGGTTGACAGTGGATCAACTGTCTCAATTTTACCCCTCAAATTTGTTCGATATTTAATTGGTAATTTACATAATGTTACCCCTATTACTATTAGACAGGCACAAGGAACTCTTACAATTAATAAATCTTGTCGATTATGTATTAAATTTGGTAATATAAAGAGATATGTTAATTTTTTAGTAAGTAAGCTAGATTTGAACTATGCTATTTTAGGTTTACCTGATTGTGCCAAATTTAAATTGAAAATTGATTGTGCAAAAAGCCAGGTGTTACAAGACAATATTTCGTTAAACCAATATGTCAACATATCCAGTGATAACTTAGAATTGCTTCATTTTGATATTATAAAAAATGATACTACTGTGCAACCCGATTATGGAAATACCATAACTCCCCAATCCTTGTCGCGAACTAATAATGATGATTATAATCTATTGGGGGATCTGAATGCTATTCAAAATAAAAATGTAAGGGAACTTTTAAAAGTTTATTTAGATATTTTTGCAAAAAATAAATATGATGTAGGGAGAATTAATATTGAACCTCAGCGTATTTATCTTAAATCTGACCTACCAATATCTTTGAGGCCTTATCGTACATCCACTGCTGATGAAAAAGAAATATCTCAGCAAATCCAATCCTTATTAGCTGCTGGGTTAATTAAAGAAAGTTATGGCCCATATTCTTCTCCAGTGACGTTAGTAAATAAACGAAATGAAGGCAAAAAAAACCCGAATGTGTGTTGATTACCGAAAATTAAATTCTATTATGAAAAATGACGCTGAACCCTTGCCCCGAATAGATGAAATTTTAGACAAATTAAGTGGTGCCCAATATTTCTTTACACTAGATTTAGCCTCAGGCTATTGGCACATACCTATTCACCCAGCCGATTCCGAAAAGTTAGCCTTTACTACTAATTATGGGCTCTGGGAATGGAATGTTCTCCCCTTTGGTGTAAAGGTAGGCCCCCCAATTTTCAACAGGACAATTAGAAGAATTCTTACAAAATATAAAATAGACTTTGCTTGTTATTATTTTGATGATATATTTTTTTTTCTAAATCAATAGATGAACATATACAGCATCTCATCCAAATTTTTGATTTATGCCTAATAGAAAATATTAAATTAAAACTATCTAAATGTGCTTTTGCTCAAAAACAAATCAAATTTCTAGGGTATGAAATCCAAAATGGAACTTTAACTCCAGCTAATACTAATATAGAAACAAATAAAAAATTAAAACCTCCTACTAATACTAAAGAATTACAAAGATTTCTTGGTTCTATAGATGTGTATCATAAATTTATTGACAAATATGCTGAAATTAGACACCCCCTAAATAAATTACTTAAGAAAGGTACTACTTGGGAATGGAATACTGAATGTCAAAACTCTTTTCAAAAATTAAAAGATGCCCTCATTGCTAAACCAATTTTAAAGATTTATGACCCAAAATTACCCCTACACATGTTTGTTGACGCTTGCGGTAGGTGCAGTTCTTAAACAACCCGACCATAATAACTTTTTACATCCAATTGCTTATTTTTCTGGAGGATTGAGAAGTTATTAGAAAAATTATTTCATTACCGAACTAGAGTGTCTTGCTATCATTGATACTTTAGATAAATTTTATCATTACTTCCACGATGTACAATTTACCATCCATACAGATTATGCATCTCTTGTTTGGTTAAAAAATGTCAAACATTTAAGAGGTCGAATATTTAGGTGGTCACTGAAGTTAAGTATGTTCGACTACAAAATAGAGTACTTAAAGGGATCTACAAATGTCGAAGCTGACATGTTGTCCCGAAACCCTATTTCTCATTTTTGTAAACCCCTTACTTTTCTTCTTGACGTTAAAGAGATTATTGAGATGCAAGAAAAAGAAAATGTGTGTGGATCAAATTATATTAATGACAATGGACTGATTATAGTTAAAAGAAAAGGTTTTCGTAAAGTGGTAGTTCCCATGTCCCTAAGAAAAAAATTGCTTAGTGTTGCTCATGAACAGTTTGGTCACCCTGGTGTTCAAAAAATGCAAAATTTAATTTCTCCTAACTATTATTGGCCAGATATGACCCAAGAAATTACTAAGTTTGTTAAATACTGTAATATTTGCCAGAAAAATAAAAAACCTAGATAGAAAAAATTTGGCTTATTACAAGCTATGCCCACTACAGATCAACCTTTTGACTGTCTGTCTGTTTATACTGTAGGAGGGTTCAATTATTATAATTCCAGAAAAAAATATCTCCATATTATAATAGACCATGCCACAAGATATGTTTGGGCATTTCCTTCCAAAAGTGTCACTACAAAATCTTATACAAATTGTCTGAAACAAATCTTCAATATCAAAATTCCTGAACAATTATTCTGTTTTAGTAAGATTTCAAGTGTACAGTCCCCTCAAAAAATACTAAGTGACAAGAATGCTGCTTTTACTTCTTCAAGATTCAAAAAATTCCTGCGAAATCATAATATTAAACAATGTTTGACCACTGCCCATCATACACAAACGAATGGGAAATGTGAAAGAGTAAATCAGACAATAGTAACTAGGTTAAAATGTAAACTCCACTACCTCTAAAATTCCCTGGACTAAGCTTTTAACTGAGGTAATTAATGAATATAATAATACACCCCATTCTATTACTAAATTTCCACCTGCTTACTTGCTTTTTGGCTAATTACCCTATGACTCCCCCTTACAACAAAATTATTATCCCCCTGTTCATGAAGCACTTAAAATTGCTAAAGCAAGAACTGATGAATTTCATTTTAAAAATAATAGATATTATGATAAAGATTATATCGAACCAAAATTTAAAATAGGAGATCTAGTTATCTATGAAGAATTTCAGTACCCTAATACTAGAAAGTTATCACAAGTATTTAGTGGCCCTTATAAAATTCTTAACAAATTATCCGAAGTAAATTTTGAAATTGATAGGCAAAACCAGTTCAAAAGTTCAGAAATAGTACATGTATCTAAATTACGGCCTTATTATTCCACTGATAAATTTAAATTAAGTCATGAGCAACAACCCCCTAATCAACAACAACAAACTCAAGTAAAAACTGTAGCTTAGACTATATCTCTAGTTTATCATTTTATAATTTTTTTTTTCTCTTAAACAGTAAATTTCTTTCCATATTTTAATTCAGATAATATCCTGTAATTCTTACAGAATGGCAATGATATCTCTTGACTGCAGCGAGAGTGTCACTTGTCTGGAAATTTTTATATTTGTTTGTTTATGCCGGCGTAGACGAACAAAGTGGAAATTTCTTATTCTGTACTGAATTACTCTACTTAGAATCATATAATAACAAATAAATATTTAAAAAATATATTTTTCAACTGAACCTATTTGTAATATTAAATTTAAGCTATCAATTAATAAATTAATTATTTGCCAAGTAAAAAAATTTTTATCACTTTATTTAAATTTTTCTCTTTCTCTCTTTGCTGCTACATTCCACTCCAAGTACATGTCAATTAGAATTTAATTTTGTTTCTTTTTCTCTTTCCTACTTGCATCTTGCAATGTTTTATCACACCGAGAGAATATTTATTGCGTAATTATTTGACATGAATTGACATTAATAATCTTGTCTTTTATTTTTATTATTTATTAATATTTCTTTTAAAGAGTCTTAGTAGTTTGAAGGTCACGTGCATTCTCAAAAATGAAATGAATATTTATTTATTTTTATTTTATATTATTTTATCATATTATATTTTAAATTTTTTACATATTCCTACTTAATCCTGTACTCGATTTACAAGATTAAGTAAATGATTAAATAATTGATTATATTCATTGTTCTATTCCACTTTCCTCTATATTTCATCCCAAAAATACCTGAGATGAGATAAACGAGATTTAGTATATAATTTAGAATTTAAAGAATGTCTTTTGAAATATTTACTATTACTTACTGAAGGATTTATTATTACCCATTATGAGAGTAACTTATACTTATTATGATATTTATTATTAGTGATATTTTTTTCTTTATTATGTTTCTTTATTATCTTGTTTGTTTATTACATTGTTAAAATTTATTATTACAATATTAATATACTATAAAATGTGTTACTATATTGAATTACAAGTATAAAGTATTTTCACAAAGATACCCAAATATGGAACTGTTATAAAGGTGCAAGGATTCAGTCACATGAAAACTGAACTGTTGTTATAATATTAACTAAAGAAACTTAGACAATTAATAAAGATATAATTAGACTCCTTGAAAAAAAGAGGTACGAACTATACCACTCTAATTCTGAGCCTTAGAGGAATTTTTGAAATGAACTCTCGAAATTTATGTCTAGAACTCTCCAGTGAATTTCTTCATATTTAGATTTGTCATTATCATGAATGCATTCAACGTTATTTTATTTTAATTTTTCATGTTAGCATATTAAGATTAGTTGTTTATATTTTCAACTTACTTCCTGTTATGTACTGCTAAACAAGATCATATCTTGTATTTTGATTGATGCCTACATTATTGTATGTAAATATAAAGTCATTCCACGCATCACCTTAGTATTCCTAAATTTCAATTCTATATTTATAAAAAAAAAATAATTTAATTTTTCTTTTATTTAGTATATAATTATTATTACTTATATCAACAACTTCGTGAGCTAAGTCTGCATCATTTTCCTTTCTTTGAAATTGCAGGTCTCAGACCTACTTTTTCACCCGCCTTTCTGGGAGGGGGGATTTGTAATAAAATAAAAAATATTGCGCCATTTTTGTTCTCTCTTAGCTTCAATTCTAAATTTGTGGAACATATTTCAATCTTAGTTTCGTAACTTGTAACAGCTAAAATTCTTTTTCTTACTTTAGTTATTAATAAATTATTGCTTGCTTCTCAAAACGGCGGGAGGTATTTTGTAAGCTTTTTACTTTCTGGAATATTCCTGGGATTTTAATTTTATTTTTTATTTTAACATCACGTGACAGGTGTTAGTACGCGTTGCTAAAGGGCTTGTTCTTCCGAGGAAAAAATATAGTTCTTGCCAAGGACCGCCTGCTACGACCAATTAGAATTGATCAATTTTGTCCATTTGAGGCTCGAGTTCATCCTAATTGGATTTTGAAAATGATTGACGCGGAGTAGGAGGGAGCTAGTTCGTCGTGGAAATGTCCCATATTCATTTTGGTCTTTTAGAAGGTTAGAATGGATTTGCCCTTTAAACTACCAAGCCGCACATTTCATTTCTCCGCTGAATTAGAATATTTGATGATGTGGACGAGATAATGACAGTTGTAGTGTCGATGTGTACTAAGGTGATTGCGGGGAAGATTTTATCTATTTTATGAGTTCATCGATAAAGAACTTGAAGACTGATGGTGTCTGTTTTTTAATGGGGAAATACCCCAATGAAACTCTTCTACTGCTCACCAACTGTCGGAGCGACTACTCTGCCCGTGCTGCTAAGAATATCTAGAATTTATGCAACATAGTTTATTTTCGTCGAGTTCAACATATATTTATTTATTACACACACACACACACACACACATATATATATATATATATATATATATATATATATATTTATATATATATATAAATTTATTTATTTATTTATTTATTTATTTATATTACAGTTCTTTGAAATTTTAAACATGCGTTTAAAATGTTAAATTGCACATGTGACAATAAATAATAATAATATAAGAACTCTATATGCACAGATACACAGTGAACTGCTAACATGATGAAATTAACACTTTATGAGATATTACAAACATCAAACGAACATTATTTTAAATGTAATTCCGCAAAAAAATTAATAAATGGCCAAAGTTTATAAACATTATTATTATATTATTATTAAACTATATTTTATGCCTTTATATATGCGAAACATTTCATTTGAAGCTCATTAGTCTATTTCTGTTGCTCTTTGTATAGAGTAAACATGAACTAATATTTAGATTTTTTGAACTAAACACGTGCATCATTTATTAGAGAAAGACTTTAAATACATTAGGCGGTATATTACATGCATGCATCATAATGTTTCCGAAGCAGTACAAACTGTAGGATATGAGATTGTTGGACAAGTAGATATTGTATGGAATTACGTCGAATTCCATTTATGTATCATAAAGTAAATTCGCATGCTAAATTCAGGAATTCAATATCATATGTAACCGGATTTAATTAAAGTGAACACGTAGTTTAAATGACGTGTGCATTTATGATAGAAATATATTATTATATATGAAATATTAAAACATTCAGCTTTCCTTTACTAAAATTATAATAAAATGCATACGAATGTATACAAAAACATATTTATGATATGTTACGAATAATGAGTAAAGGAGCAGACAAAATACGTTGCAATTTTATAAAATAAATAAAACTTCTCCTCTATTTAAATAAACTCGCACACATTATTTTATCTAATTAAAATAAATAGTTACATAATTTATGACAGTGTATTCGCTTCGTTTCTCTTCTCGTTGTAATTAAGATTTGTAGTTTATTGTTTTGACTAAATATTATAAAGAATATTTACAGACATGTCATTAAAGCTCAGACATTGTTATTTGTTTAATGTATTCAAATTTATAGAAAAGTTATTTAACTTTAAGAAAATTGAAACTAAAGTACATATTTTAACAGAAAATATTTGAAATGACTTGCGGTTTTAGAATAAGTGTACCTGACAGTTCACTTTTTATTTAATTATTTACCAGAATGCTTATGAAAATATTTTTAAACGTTACACAGATAAAGTTTTTTTTATGACAAAGACATTTGATATGGAGTGATATTGCATTTACATAATAAAAAATAAATAAAAATAAATTAATAAAATGTTACTGCTAAGAGTGGCTGTATGTATCTTTTTAAGAAATAGAGGGCTATGGCCCCTACGAGGTATGTTCGCTGACCTCAGTGCAGTTGGTTGTGTTTATGAGGGCTAATTATCAGCACTTGGGATATACGCGCATAAAGATTGTAGGATTCACTCCATTGGGGGACTTTCTAAGGGAACCTAAACCGTATTTACACAAGGAAATCCAAGGTTCGAAGAAAACCACGGAAAACACCGAACGATTAGGCAGACGATCGCGATTGGGTTAGAACCCAGAACCTGAAGTCTACAGTTTCGAGAGTAGAACCTATCATCTACTAGTTAGGCCCAGCCACCGTTCAGACAATCCAGTTTCTAAACCCACTCTAATTTGAGTAGCTTTAAAAACATTGAATTATGCTTTTAAAAAAACTGCGATGGTCTCTCTGTAAACCAGATTCTATTCGTTTAGTCTTTAATTAATGAGGAGTAAGAACATATCAGCCGCTGCTAAGAGATACAATGACGGTTTTCGTCTTCAATTAAAAAAAAATAATGAAAAATGAATTATGTAAAGAGGGTCAATGTTTCCTCAACAACGCTATATATCTTTAAAGTGATTTTAAATGCATCGCTTAAAATTTGCTGTAATTCTGAACAATTGTTTTCTGTGTTAGGGTTTACGTGAAAATACTTTTGCTGTCAGAAAGGAAATATTTTTTGCGTTGTCGTAGAATGAAAAGCATTTCTATGACGTCACAATTCGTAAGATGGCGATTTTTATGGCTTCAAACCGAGAGGAACAATAAATTCTATTTCTTTATAGATTATTAGATGGAAATATTTGCTAAACTACTTTTTTCTTTTAACTGTTCGTTGTATTCGTTCGAATGAAGTAAGTATAATAGGCAGTATTTTTCTCACATCACACTTGTTAAAATGGCTATTTTGATAGCGTTGATACGAATGAAAGGATACAACCTATTAACAACAACAGTTAAAATAGTATCTCAAAATATGAAAGGTCTTACACAAATATATTTATAATTTAAACTGCTTTACTTTTTTACTAGGACATTTTAAATACGACATAATTTCATTAATTTACGATGTTTAATGCATATTAAAGAATTTTTTTTTCTTTCTTTCTTAAAATTCAAGTTTATATATATCATATGACGTAATTTTATATATTTCCCTGTTTTTAATAGGTAATCATTTAACTCTAATTTGAAAGCTTTCTATCAATTTTTAATGGCCACGATTAAATAAGATCTTAAGTTTAAGGAAATATTAATCTTCGTATTTTTATGCAATAAATAAAAATATTATAATTTTATAAAATATGTAAAATATATCTCTCAAACTTCTGAAAAGTTACAATCAAAATGAAAATATATCATCAAAAATTAAATTAAAATAAATCCATCTGCACAATTGAAACACCTAATATATAAAATGACCTCAAAATTATTATTGTTTTATGTATAATTTTTGACCTATAAAATTTTTGCAATGGATTATTTTGACCAACTTTAACATTCAGTATCTCTTAAAATAATTATTCGATTTGAAAATTATCTGCATTAATGTATTTATCAAATGTTGCAGAGTTAATATTTCAATATAACTCAAAAACTTATGCGTTAAGGTTTATAATTTGTGCTATAATTTTCTTTATAAATATCACTGAACCAAAAGTAAATCATTTTTAAAATTCTAAATGTTGAAACTCAGTTTAAAGTAATAAAAAAAAAAAGAAATTTTTCACTAAAATGGCAATTTGAGGGTAGCACATATCTTAAAGTTTCTATTATATCTATAAACAAGTATACAGTGGAACTTTCGCTGAACGATGTCACTATTTAACGTTAGTTTTCCATTCCGTGAAATTTTCTGATGGGTTATGACTTTGGACATCATTAATATGCAAACTTATCTCCGTATTTTATTCCAAAATATATCCTATCGTAAAGATTTTATTCACGATTCATGTGTGTACGTCATTCATACGGATAAGTTGCTACCGCGATGGATGTATGAATGTATTTCTTCGGATTGTACGGAGATGAAATAATTTATTTATTCCATCATTTTCACTCTCCTTGGGGCCATTTTCACCATTCTCTTACATTTCAGAATTTTATTTTTATTTTTCAAAATTAATAATTTCTTTTAAATATGGAGACAGGAGTTAAAGTAGATGTTTGAGGTACATGAAAAAAGTTGGTTATACACTTTGCTCTATAATATAATATGCAAATCCTATTTAAAATTGGTTTGTAAGGCAAATTGCCCTATATGTTACCATACAAAAATACTAAAAACACTCAGCTTTAAATTTATTAAATTTCCTAAAATCAACTTACTTTAAAGTGGCTTATGTCCCTAAATTTCAAAGTATGATATTTATCAATAATTCTTGAATTAAATTCAAATGAGAGACAGTTTTAGCGACAAGAATTTATCACATAGAAATGACACAAGACATTTTTCTAATATTTACAGTATATATGTTCACGTAAATTTTTAAATTTTAGGAAAATTGAATATTTGTTTCTTATTTGAATAAAAATTAAAAGTAAAATGGTGAAAAAAATTATAATCATTAAAAAACCGTGTGGTAACAGAATTGACACCATGTTAAAAATGGCAGTTGGTGCTAACCGTTTTTTCTTTTACATTAACATTTCTGATATGGCTACATTGCAAAACAACAAGAAAAAATACTGCTTGAATTAAAATACATTATCCCGAGTTTTCCACTCTATGTGTATTTTAAATTTAAAGGTTTTCGGGACACAAAAATCATCATGCTTTCAAAAATAATTTCCTTGCACTAAAAATGTCTTTCTTTTTTCTGCATAAAATGACATTTAAATCATATTTCTATTTGATTTAAAAGAGGAAATATTATTGTTATTGTTATTATTGTTATTATTTTGATTTAGTCTATCAGATTTGTCAAAATCTATCTTTCAAGCAATGGTTGTCATGATATCAATGGTTGCCATGGATTCTTGCAAAAACTGCTTTTCTTCATTTTTTTTTTTTTTTCACCATTTCTCGGTTGTAAATTGATATAACTTAAACAACTTAAAAAAAATAATTCAAACTTGTAACATGTCTTTTTCAATTGTATTATTTTAATTATGATCCAGCAAATAATTGAAAAAAAAACTTACTTTTGAAAATATGATTTTTTTTTTTAAAGTTTAATCACTCTTTTAAAGATTTTTCCTTTATGATTTTTATATAAACTAATATATTTTTAAATGCTAAATAAAAACTAAAATTTACATATTACTGTTTATCTAATTAAAAAAAAATAAAATTCTATGAATAACAATTTGAGTTATAACAATTTTAAATCACCCCACTTTTTTAATAATTTTTAAATTTATATGTTTATTTAGTTTAATTGAAGAGTTTTATCATGTGATTTTGTTTAAATATATTATAATGAACCATCATAAAAAGCATTCCAAATTTTAACTTAATAAATACAAATTATTTTAACTAAATGTTTCTCTCAAAGTTAGAGATAAATCAATGTAATTTAATTAAACAAAGGTTAATTAATCATGTACTTTAATCTAACATAAATTTTAATACATAATAATAAATTATCAAATAATTTTACTTTAAAAAAATATCAACTGGACAATGTTATTTTTTAAAAATAAGGTTTTTTTACTGTTGAAAGTGGTCTTATCCATCTCTTTTAAAATATATGAAATGGCTGGAGTTTTAAAATTATCCATTAAATCTTTCAATTTAAAATCATATTGTTTTTTATTTCTTTTACTGAAGTAGCAAATTTATACATTATCAATCAGTATGCTTTAAGGAAAATACAAAAGAAACAAAAAACATCAATTTTAAAGGATCCTGTGGGAAAATGATACAAAGAAAAACGTTATCTTCACATGAAAGGAAAATATTGAGAAAAAGCTTTTAAACTTTGAAGCCTATGAGTGGATTTTTTAGTATTTCATAAAAAATTAGTAAACTAAACATTTTTTGAAAAAAAAAGTTAAATTAAAAAGAATGCATCAGAATGCTTTGTATTTTGTTTTAATTTAATGACTAAACATAATGTCCTAATAAAATAATTCTAAGGTATTTACTAAGTACAATATATTTATCAAATTCTTCAACAATTAGAAATTTAACAAGTCACTTAGCCTTCGTTTTTTGCTTTTATAATTTTAATTTAAAATTTCATGTTTACTTTTTCTTTAGAAAAGAAAAACTAAGCAATTTCGATTCTCCATAAAGTAAAAATTGCATTTTTTCTTTACTGCGTTATGAAGCGCAACTAATAGGAATATATGTAACTAAAAGAAGGTTAAACTTTGCACTGGGAAAATATATTTGGACATTATACTTCAAAAAGATATATTTTTTTTATTCAATTTCTCCATCACTATAGAAAATAATGATGGGAAACTTAGTATTATGCAAAGCGGCTATTAAAATATCTTTATGAGGGAATTTATGTAGTTTATTAATCTTTTTCTTCTAAGTGGTTTTATGTCTTTTTTGTCCTTTTTATCTTCTAAAAATATTATTATATTTTATTATTTATTTGTCTATATTTCAATAAATAAATATTACTGACTTTCTTTTCTGATTGTTTTTGCAATAATTTAAATTTCATTTTCTATAATTAACTACAAATATATTCTTCTGACATCTGTGCATACTTATATAATTGCATACTTCACATAAATAATTTAATTTTTCTAATACAAAATTGTAACAGTAGTATCTTTCCTTTGTAAAAAAAAATATTTTTGACCTCTCTTGCCGAACACGAAGTATCCCTGTAGAATTACGGGTGATGTCCGGCAGTAGAAATTCCAATCATACCCCATAAAACAAACAAATAAATAAGCCTTTTAATTTATTCAACCTTTAAAACAGGATAGAATGCACATATAGAATACAATGACACTTTACTTACTGTTTCATAGCTTGTAGGACGTTAGATAATCATCACAGAGTAGCTCTTTTGTAGGTTAAATATATGCTACGGTCACGGATAAATTACATTATTTTTCGAAACATGACAAAAATGAAGTGTTACTCCTCGCGGAAAATATGTACAGTGTAGTACCGCATTTCTACTAAAAAATGGGCTGGAATTGTAAGAATGTGTAGATTGCGATTAATTTTTAATTTTACGTGACATAAGGCCGCTTATTTTGTAGATCAGACCATTTTTCCTCAAATAGGGCTGTTGCCCGTGAAACTTGATGTGCAAATGCTCATAAATTTATAGTTTTTTTTCTAACAGTGAAGATCATTTTTAAAATAACGATAGAAAAATTCTCGAATGTTAAATTAAATTTTTGCAAGAAAAAACTAACTCACTATTACAGTGTAATTTATTCCATTTTTCAATATTGGGCGGAAAAAGTCCGGGCCAGGATTCGAACCAGGGATGTATTGGCTGAAGCTGCCAATGCTCTACCAACTGAGCTACCCCGGACACGAACACTGGAAGACTATTTCACCTAATTAACGATTACTTTATCTGGTCTGATACTCTGGACCAGCACAACATAATAACGGTCGATTCGACGGTCAGTATATGGAACAATAGAAGCTGCAGAAGCACTAGCTCAGTTGGTAGAGCATTGGCGGCTTCAGCCAATACATCCCTGATTCGAATCCTGGCCCGGACTTTTTTCACCCAAAAATGAAAAATGGAATAAATTACTCTGTTATAATTAATTTACCGATTGAATAATCGTGTTTATAAAATTAATCTAATGTAACTCACTACTGTCGTCTTTTGAGAGTGGATTTCTTTGAACCTTGGATTTAATTGCGCAAGGAAAGAAGTCGATCGGATAATTAATTGCCGATGTATTTATAATCCTAATTTCCACATTCTTCGATTTTTCATAACCCTGTATTTCATTCAAATTTCGATTCAAAGAAATTATTTAATTGAATATGACATGCTTAATCCTATGCAATAAACTGTCAGCTAATATGATTATTATTTTGGAGTTATAAGGATGTTTCTTTTACGCAATTCGGTATTATTGGTGTAGTTTGTCGGTTTACATAATTTGTCGAATGTGATTCTTCAGAAATTCACTAATAGGCTATTACTATGCATTAAAAATATTTAAATATGCGTTTAAATTTTATTTTAAGCATTTTTAATTGTTTACATATATTTTATTTTCATATTTTATGTTATGCCTATGCATGATGGGTAATTATTACGGTGGCTCCCAAAGACTAGTTTTAATGGTGATCAAACCATTTGTTTAATATATATTTAAACCACGTGATTTCACTATAAATTGTAGTTAATGCAATTTTTTTTTCTTATTCTATATCAGATAGGTTGATATATTCGTGTTTAAATACTTTCAATTCTGTAAGACTATTTCGAATAAAAAGAAAACTTCTCAGATAAAAACGTAATAATTTATAATTATGAATATATTTTAACCCTGGGTTAAAAACAGATAAAGACCGATTTCGGAAGGTTATCCAGGTTATCTGTTTTAACAGGTTATCGGTTAAAAACAGATAACCTGTGTTAAGAATATATTTTAACCTTGTCACACTGTATCTTTCTGATGCAAGATCTCATTATTTTTGTTGTAAAATGTGGCTTCTTGAGTTTTTTCCTCATCGTTATGAAATTTTCATCCAAAATATCTACACTAAAAGTAGCTATTACACTTAAAATTTACAAAAGGAAAATATCCACATTTATTACAAAAATATACATACACTGCATACCATTACAGTGTTATACATCCCATTATTGTCAAAATCACATACGAAAGATTTATGATTAAGTGTTTGTAAACTCCTATAAAGCGTCAACCGTTTAACAAATATCTCTACAGGCATACTTAACTACGTACGAAAGAAATAAGATTCAATCTACTTTCTTACTACAAGTAGACTCTTTTATAAAAGATAATTATTTTTAAGCAGAAATCAATAAAATAAAGCATTTTATAATTTGTCAGCGCTAAATCAACCAAATACGAAATAAGATAAATTTCTGGTTATCTTTTTCGCTATCGGACATCCATCATTTTAAATGACAGAACTTTTAAGCTTACTGAAGCTATCACGCTACTTGCACTTCAGATATAAAGTATGATTCAAAAAAGAACAATGAATCATCAATTACACTTTGTCACTAATATTGCACATTGACTTTCTGAAAAGCGAATTAAAAATATATCCCTTAATCAATGAACATAGCTATATTATGGACATTATAATTAGATTATCAGCGATTTACGATGAAAAAAAAAAATGAGTAAATGTTATTTATTCATAAAAAAAGCATTATTTATTAGTAAATTAATTATTTCATTAATAAACTAATTTTCTGCTAATAATCATCTGAATCATCAAAACTCATAACTTTTATAAAATTTCTGAGAAATAGATTTTAACACGTTCGCTGTCATTCCAGCGAAAGCGCGTGATATGGCGCCAAAGTTAAGGGCCTGTCACTCGCCAGCGCGGTGTGTGGGGTGATGTCCAATAGCTGGTCACGCACTGGCAAGGGAAAATCTTTCACTGATTCTTTGTTGTAAAATGTAAATCGGCTTCTGAGAAAAACCAATTTCTATAGTGAGGCATTATCTAGCATCACATCTTTACGTAAGCGGCAGTGAACGTGTTAACCATTACTTGATAAAAACTTCCTTTATAACCCGTTTAAAACTAAAAATGGATTGTTACAACTTACATGATTTTATTCTGTCGCATTATGTCATTACAAATGCTGAAAATAATACAATTTCTGTAGTCTTTCACTAGAGGAATAAACAATGTGACAACTTGAAGTTAAAAATTAATAATAAAACCTTATTTTGTATGTTACTTGAGCCTTTTGTCGAGAGATAGAAATATATTTTTTGCAAGAATCTAAAAAAACCCTTTTATTTTCCTTTTTTAAAGGAATGCTATTTAAACTAAAACTAAAACGTTTAATTTCTAATTATATTCAACATTTGAAATGCTTCATAAGTTACAGCGTGTTCCTTAGAATTGCACATATCAGTTATTTTAAAAATACAGAAAAAAATAAATGATGATAGATAGAAAATAATTTTGGAGGTGGAATAACGTTTGGTTTATAGATTATTTTAAAAATTATTAATGGTTTAGTGCAGATGAAAAAAATTGCAATTCGAAATCTCTTTTTTTTAGTGTGTTTGTGGAATAAAAAGGAAATTTATGTTTATTGTACCTGATATAGTATAAAACTGTAATCGTTGTATGCTTGCCAGGATCTTTTTTATTTTTATATAAAACGAAAGAATTTTATTTACACATGTTTTTTCTTATTTTATCAAACTACACTCATTTATGACAATCTACGTAACGATATGAATATTACACTAATAACGTTTTCAAGGATTTCCAAAAAAAAAACATTTAATTTATTATTAGAATTGTTATTCTCAAATTTTATTTATATTAACTTCTCTAATAACACTGATAAGTATTTTCCTGGTTGATAATGTAAATAGAACATCCAAACTCATACTTTGAAGCTAATAGAAAAGATAAGCTACGAAAAAGCTAAGTTTTAAAATTTGGATACCTTAAAAAATGAATAAAATAAAATAAATAAATAAATAAAGAGGAAAAAAAATCGCTTATACTACAGGTTTTTTAAATTTTTAATTTTTGAAAACATAAATTTTATAGTTTAATCTCTCGCAAATCTAATTCCGACTTTTACTAGTATTATTCCAACCAGTATCTTGAAACTTGAATATTATACCTCAAAGACTAGTTTAAAAGTTCCAAAAAAGGTTATCTTCTCTTATTTTAATTAACTTAGTTTTATTTTTTTTTTCCAAATGGAGTTTACATAATACAAAAAGAAAAATAATAAATTTATCATTTATTTCAAGACTAAAAAAAGAAAAGAATAAAAAGAGAAATTTCTGCTTTCTGATCTTTATTTAATTAATGGCTTTTTAAAATGTGGTATCATTAAATCAATAGATGTTTTCAGGCGATGTTTTTCTTTGTTAATTGCAATTTCTATAAGTTTAAATACCTATGTTAATTTTACTACATATTTTGAATTATATAATAAATATCTAATATTTGAAGTTTCCAGCCTTTCAATTTGTATTATAAAGCATTAAGTTAAATAACAAATCATTTGACATAAGAAATTTTCCGAAATAAAATTTAACGTGTGTCTTTTGTAAGAAAATACAATTATACCAACCCGCTACAGATTAGACTTATTTAGCACATATAGTTGATATAAAAACTTTCATAGACTATAATAGAATAATATGATTCTTATATGACAAATGCAATCCAAATAAAAACCCTAAGAACAATTCTTTTTTAATTTTTCTTAACTTTAGGAATGTTTTTCTGACAACTCTGAAATAGATTTTCATAATTTCTTTTTCTTCAGAAAAAAGCCCATAACTTTTTAATGAAAATAGATATCGAATCAGTTTAAAGTTTATATTACCTCTAAATAGTGGGCCAAAATTTTATGCATGACAGATTTTTGATAAAGTTTAAAATGGGCTCAAGGGGCGAAAAAAATAGGGTTTTTGGGAGAAAAAAAATCATAACTTTGTCAATTCTGAAGATATCAAATCCATATAAAATTTTTATAAATATTCTCAAAATTATCTAAAACTTTTGTTTTTGCAAGTTTTTGATAGGACTAACTCTTACCGGTAAAAAAAATAAAAACGAAAATAAAAAGGGGTTTCGAAAAAGAAAAAAATCCGTAACTTTGTCAATTCCTAAACTATCAAATCTAATTAAATTTATTTTACATCTTCTCAATAATATTTACAACTTTTATATTGACAAGTTTTACATAGGATCAATTCGTATAGTAAAAATAAATTAAACAAAAAATGGAGCTGGAGAAAAAACCTCTAATTCAAACTGCTTACATTCTGAATTGTTTTTTAAATTCATTTTTTATTTTAAACGCATCCAAATGGCAGATCCTCTTATTTAGGAACCATATAATGTGAAACATTGGCCAGATTTTTGATAGAGACAGAATATATTTCAAAACAGGCTGTCAAAAAGAGTATTTTGAACAGAATTTCCCGAAGTGACAGTGATAGGAAATTTGAGGAAGTATTCAAATAACAAATTGCGTTTTTCCTGACTCATTTTTAAATCCATTTTTACTCTCAAACGCATCCAGTTTACAAGTCCTGTTATTTAGAACTGTATAATATGACGCACTAGTAAATTTTTTGATAAAGACAGAATATATTTCAAAAAAGGCTGCCAAAAAGGGTATTTTGAACAGAATTTCAAGAAGTTATTGTGATTGAAATTTGAAGAAGCATTAAAATAACAAATTGCGTTTTTCCTGATTCATTTTTAAATTCAGCTTTGCTCTCAAACGCATTCAATCGACAGTTTCTCTTATATAGGAGCTGTATAATGTCACGCATTGTTCAGTTTTTTGATAAAGGCTGAATATATTTTTAAAAATGCTGTCAAAGTGGGCACTTCGCGCAAAATTTCCCGAAGCTATTATGATTAAGAATTGAGGTTGTATTCAAAATTGGTTATTTTATAACTCATTTTTAAATTCAATTTTGCTCTCAAACGCATTAAATTGACAGTCTTTTGTTATTTAGGAACTATAAAAGGTGCCGTATTAGTCGATTTTTTAAATAAAGTCAGAATTATTTCAAAATTTGTTGTCAAAATTGGCATTTGAGCCGAATTTAGCTTAAGATGATTCTGATAAAACCAGTCCTTACAGAAAAATGAAATTAAAAATTTTTCAAAAGAGGACAAATAAAGTTGTTAAACTGGGTTTATCTGTAATCAAATTTAATTTTTGTTGTTGAAATGAGCACTCATTGAAATCTACCTCCGCCTATAGGTCAAGCCGACAGGGATTTTTCTTTTTTTAACCTTTACATTTCAATTAGTTTCATAACGTGTCATACATTAAATCTGTCTTTAAAGTATTCTAAACCCTCTGTTCTGAATTTCTGCTTCACATCTGATGTCTCCTATAACATACATATCTTTACATTTTTTTCCCAAAAATATATAAATAGTGTTAATATATATATATATATATATATATATATATATATATATATATATATATATATATATATATATATATATATATATATATATATATCTGTGTTTGGGGGGGGGGGTGTAAACGGAACCTAAATCATAGTAGGACTAAACAAAATAGCTGTTTTTTATAGATCCTTTTAGCGAGCTATGTGTCATACAAATATGTTTGGAGCAGAAATACACGAAATTTACAAAATTAAAAACTTAAATAATTTTATTGTGTATTAAAATAAAACTTGTAGAGTCCATTAATGATAGAAAATTATTAAATATATAATTATCATGCTTTTCTATCTTTTTGCAAAGCAAAATATAAAGAAAAAATATAAAAAATCCTAACAAATGTTCAAAAATGTACTTTTATAATTCCCCATATATCATAAAATTTCCTGTATTACGAAAAATCCTTTTTAATTTTTCTTAATTATCAGATTGTTATTACAAATTTAAAACTTATATATACATATATATATATATATATATATATATATATATATATATATATATAAATGCAAGGGTTTGAAAAGGCTATGGGGGTAAGGACATTTATGTACTACAAATACAGGTACATGTTATAAGAATACACTTCTTGTCTATTCTCAACTTATATCATTACAGTTTGTATCAATGCCCTTTTAAGTAGGACAGATACACCGAATTCATCAAATTTTAAACGTAAATGGTTAAAACGAAAACCTTTTTGGAATATTGTGATGATGGTTCTGCGTATAGATATTACCCGTTAGCAAGTAATATAACTGGAGGGAGAATTTTCTCGTTAGATAATTATAAGTGACAGATAGGTAGCGGTCAGGACTATCCCTTCGTAAGTATAAACATGTTGGAAATTGCATATAAATTTATAAAATGAGCTGTTTCATACTAATTGGGAAATTTTAAAATCATTCAAATCTTGGTGTCATAGTATACAATTCTTCGGATACAGTTGAGTATCCGAAAATTTTTGCGTATATTCCCTGTATATACTATTTGCTTTCTGTTTTTCAGGAAGCACTTTGTAGTAAACTTGAGAAACATATATTAATTTCATGAAATAGTTTAATGTTATTTAAAAGCACCCCAAACCATGTTTTTCTCTATACCATTACGTAACGGAACACTTTTGTGTGACCCTGTAAATGAATAAAAAATACTCTTTGAACAAGAGATTGTACTGCATATTTGAGACTATATTTCATAGATGCATACAAATCTTATTATGTTCAAGAAAGTTTAATTGCATTATAATGCACTTGAAACTTTTTTCCCATTTGGCGTCATGTAACGGAATATTCGGGTTTTCATACAATTTGAAATAATTCAATAAAATTACACAACAATTACATATTTTAAATTTCAAGTGATTCGGTTAGATAGTTTTTGCTCTGTTATATGCGGACAGAAGAACAAACTGCAAAGCGACAATCGATGCTATGTATTTACATAACTACGACCATACCTAATGTGCTAAATTCTTAGAGATTAAATCTTCCCCTCGTAGTTTCTTAATCATTTCATCATTCTTTCGGAATTTGTAAACCTATTTCGTCTTTAAAAATAGCAACAGTTGTAAAAAACTCTCTGATAATTTCGAATTTTTTTTAACATTAGATAAAATAAGAAACTAAATGTAATTCAAAAAATAACAAATATCATTTAATATGAGAATACTGTTTTAAGCAAACGTATAAGTAACAAAATTAAAACGGTATTTCACACATTTGTTTCGATTTAATGACTCTCTTATTGAAAACACATTTATCAGATCTATCTTTGTAAAATTACTCAGTTCTAAATGGTATCAATTATTTCAAAGGTTAAAAGAAAAAAAAGTTACAAACAGGTAGTAAAATCGAAAATAAACCCATTATTTCTAACTTCGTTTCCTTCTTTCTTTTTTTTTTTCATTTCAGTATCCTTTACGACTATAAATCTTACAGAACCCAATAACAGAGATTAGATTTGCTGAAATCCTGGAATGACTTATGGGAGGTAGACATGACACTTTCAGGTGGATATTTTCCTTTTTTTATTTCTATGTTTTAAGAATTTTTTCCTTTCGTTTCGAGATAAATTCGATAGAATTTAGTCGTTTTAAATGAGTTACGTTTAATATATGTATAATTTTTTTTGAAACAACAAAAATATGTTAATAGAATAGTGTTTGCAGAAATGTTCTACCTTTTATGAAATTTTCGTTACCTGTTAAATATCAAGCGTTTTCCCTTTTCACAACTTTAACCGTCATCAAAAGGATGAGGTTTTGCAATTTGCCTATATGATTTCTTGAAATATACAGGGCGTACAGCGGTTGAAAACTATCATAAAAAACATAGTACACTTCGATTATGGATTATCAAATAACAATTAATGGTCAGAAACGTTTTTCTCACGCGGTAGTGGCGATACAAAACACAAGAAACGGAGAGTACGAATATGGTAAAATAAAATGTTTATTATTCTTAGTGCTGTAATAATAACGAAATAGTGGTGAAAATGTCTAAGGAGCTTGTTAGATGTATCGTAGCGTCCATTTTTGAAATTCCTGGAATGCCAAGTGTTTTCAAAATTATTATATGTTCCATGCACCGGAAATGCAGTTCCATCGTCACATCCCGGATCATAATGTCAAACACTATCTAAGATGACTATCTTTGTCTCATTTTTTGGTCTTATTTCTTAATTTTGTGTTATGATTTTTTATGGTAATAAATTTTGACGAGTGTAGAAAACAAATAAACAAAGAAAAAAGTTCAATTTTGAAAATTGACTTTAAAATTGACTTAAAAAAACTAGGAAAGCGTAAAATTTAACGGTGAGGTAAAAAAAAGGCAAGATCTTTTAAATGTGTCGAATGATTCATTGGGATTTTTCCTGGAAAGATACAAAAAAAAATGATTTATCTAAACTAAACGGGGAGCGTTTTGACATTATTACAAAATGAGGTGGTCTTGCTTTTAACAGCTAGGGAAAACACATATGATTCCTTTAATTAATTGCTTTAATACTAGATATTAGTAAAAATTATTATAAGGCCATTTATTACCTCTTTCTTGAAACACTAGAAAATTTTACACATTCTCTTTCAGTAAAATAATTCTTGGTATCATTCTTTAAATTCTACGCCTGAGTGATATCTTTTAAATACTGTGCCTATTATTGATAATTTGCTAATTGAAAATATTAACAAATAGAAAATATATGGATATATTGTTAGCAACAGCATTACGTGGAGATGGAGAACTAGGAAATTCCACAGATAAATTTGAGGAAAAACTTTTATTTAGCATTAGCTTATTTGAGCCGAAAATAGGTCATCTATTTTTTAACTTTCTGGCACCAATGTTATTTAGCTAAAAATTTTCATTAATTAAGTACGGGAAAATGTGCATGTTTTAAATCTCTAATAAATTCATTTGTAAATTTTGGTGTCTGTCCAACATTTCATTAATTTATAAATATAATTACTCTGCGACCTGAAAGCGTTATTAGCTCACATACGTAGCAGTATCATAAACTTTTAATTATAAGTAAATATTTTTATATTCTTTTAGCACCACTATATAGAAAAATTGTTTTGTTAGCAGTTTGTAAAAAATCAGTTTGTAATATTTACTTTTCAGGTAATGAAATACAAGTGATTATCTAATTATGTACTGCGTTCTAGGGATAAACCACATTTGCCGAATAATAACCTAAATATTTTTATTATAAATTTAAAAAAAAATACTCTACATTTTTTATAGTTATTGAAATAATAGTTCAAAGTCCACAATGCATCCAGCGATAGTTTCCAATTTCAATTCAGTCAATTATTATTATTTTTCATATTTGACGACAATTATCTTTAAACTCAAATTACTCGAAATCGGATATTTGTTTCTTGTACCCCTTGGCTGCTGAGATCAACTTATTAAAAAGTTTTGTGTATTGAAAAAATGGTACGAGGTGGCATTAAAAATATTCGTCTGCAATTGTAACTTTACGGTTACCCCGCGTACTTTGCAAAATCACGAATCCAATTCTAAAAAACTTTTAAAAATCGGTTCTGAAGAAAAAAAGCATAAAATTCTTATCAAAACAATATTTTTCATATTTTATCAAGAATCAATAATTTTGCAACAACCATTATAAATACAGTGTGGTTAGAATTAAAGTTACCCTGTTTGGACCTACGTAGAGTCCGCCCCGGTTGACCGATATCGCTGAAACTTAGAATACAAGTTATATGGACCATGGGGAAACGAAATCTGCAATAAAAAAATTAGTTCAAATTTCGACCACCAGGTGAAGGCGCTTTAAAACCACAAATCTCAAACTGGGAACAGAAATCTTTCAAATTTCGATCGATCGATGGCGGTTTTCATCTGCGAGAAAGGACTTTATGCAGATTTGGAGCGTTGTAAAAAGCCAGTACTCTCTGCCGTACATTCATTCTGCATCCTGCCGTTAGAAAAGAAGGGGCGAGCGTTACTGGTAAAGTTGGTTTATCAAAACGGCAGTAATTTGTCAATTGCACTGCGAGAATACCGATACTTGAAAGACTTACGAAAAGGACCAATGACGAGAAAAGCCTTGAAAAAGATGATGTCTAAATTTGAAAAGACTGGGGAGTTGGTGTGCAGCAAGGAAGCTGTCGGAAAAGAATTTCAAATGAAACTGCGGAAGCTCTTGCTGTGATCGAAAGAGCATCGTTTTTCCAATATTCTTCGACAAGTGCTCGAGCTGTGTCACGTTATTTGTCTCTCCCTTGGTCTACAGTACGTAAGGTTCTATGATCCATTATAAAGTGGTATCCATACAAGATTCACGTTGTGCAAGCGCTGAAACCTGCAGACCCGGAAACATGAACTCAATTTGCGAGGTTGTTTTGGCTAGAATAGCCGTTGATAATGCATGGCCGTGGAACATTTTATGGTCGGACGAGGCGCATTTTACCCTAGATGGAGAAATGAATACTCAGAACTGTCACGTATGGTTTATTGCAAGTCCTAATGTTCTCCATAAATAGTATTTACATCCTGCTTACGTAACTGTTTGGTGCGGCTTTACGGCTGATTTTATTCTTGGTCCCTATTTTTTTGAGGAGAAACTTTCTCAGGGTCCTAAAATGTGTTCCATTACGAGTACCCGTTATTGCAATCTTCTTCAGCAGCACGTCATTTTATCTTTACAAGAGCGAGAGTGTTTAGAGACTACTGCATTCATGCAGGATGATGCTCCTCCTCATATAGCCCGAGCAGTGACAGCATTACTTCGTGCGCAGTTTGGAGATGATCGGTTAATTTCGAGAAATTTTCGAACAATCTCGCCTCCTCGCTCCCCGGACTTGAAACCCTGTGACTTCTTGTTGTGGTATTCCTGAAAGATCGTGTGTATGGAGGAAGCATACGGACTTTATCTGATTTAAAAGCAAACATAACACGTCGTGTGTCTACAATTGATCAAGAAACCCTTCGCGCTACTGTTGAACACGCGATAATGCGTTTTGAACATGTGCTTGATGTAAATGGAATGCACATTGAACATGTCCTGTAAATAAAAAAGAATTATGTTTCCAGTTTGAGATTTATGGTCTTAAAGCACCTTTTTTTCACCTGGTGGTCGAAATTGGAACTTTTTTTTTTTTTAGATTTCGTTTCTCCATGGTTCATATAACTTATATTCCAAATTTCATCGATATCGGTCAACCCGGGCGGACTTTACATAGGTCCAAACAGGGTAATTTTAATTATAGCCACCCTGTACATTGTTTTTATTATTATACTCGTATTTTTAAAAGTTTTTTTCATAAAATGTTACTATACGAATTTTATGTATTTTTCAAAATATTACAAGACACTGCAATGCAATCTTTAAACGAAATGTCTTAAAATTTTACTTTCGATCGGTGTATATAGAGAAGACTGCATCCTATTTCTAAATAAAGTATTTGTAAATTTTTAAAAAAGACTTCTTCTAACACAATTTGTTTTCACCTCATTTAATAATTAATTTTCATGATTTTAACAAGTTCGCTGCCGCATACGTGAAAACGCGTGATATGGCGCCAAAATTAAGGGGCCGCTCACGCGCCACCGCGTGATGTGGGGTGATACCCAATAGCAAGTCACGCGCTGGCGCGAGAAAATCTTTCACTGATTCTTTGTTATAACAAGTGAATCGGCTTCTGCGAAAAACCCTCTTCTACAGTGCGGCATTAACTATCATCACATCTTCATGTAAGCGGCAGCGAACGTGTTAATAAATTTTCCTGTGTATTTTTCCCTAGCCATTAAAATGTAATTGTTTGATAGTTAGAAGTTTTAAAACTGTGATTCATTTAAAAAAAGTTTTTAAAAAGTTACTTTTTTATTTGTCTCATGTTTTAACCTGCTTATTCCGGGGACGAATATTAATAAAGGACAATAAAAGTAGTTTAATTTAAAAACCTTTCCAAAAATGTTGAAGTTTATACATCTATTCTTACGATATGCATTATTTATTTAAAGTATACAGAAATATATATATATGTATATATATATATATATATATATATATATATATATATATATATATATATATATATATATATATATATATATATATATATATATATATATATATATATATATTTCAATTCTGGAAAAAATTAAATTATCTGAAAAAGTTTTCTTTAGGGTTTCTTACACGTCTACACCAGGATTGGGGAGATTAAACCAACGCCGACTGTATACTACCGGCCTAGCCATTTCGCGAAAAACCGCCGAAAAAGTGAAGCTGGATTCCGCTTCAAACCCTGAAACATTTCATTGGATCACGTATGAGTCCAAGTGACACAAACTCTGCCCAAATTAGCATTGAATAAGCTGCTTTCTGTTCTGTACACATGTTTGCACACGTGGTCATTGTTTTGGTTCAGGGTTTGCACGTTTGGTCAGATTAACTTAGGCAAAGTATCAGAGTCCTCTGGCGGGAGACTCCATACATTAATCTTAAATAGACAGGCCTAGAGATCTAGTCGGCCTTGGGTTAAACTATATTCTGTTCAGCCTTAAAATAAACAATACTTCTATTATTTATTATAACGCAGTAAACGTAATTAAATAATTTTGTTGATCTTGTATATGTTATAATATCAGAAGTTTGATACATACAGATAATTGCTCCAATTTTAATTTATAATTAATGATATTATAATAATACTTTTTTTCCTGTTATATGTTATGCCACAATGCTTTTAAATAATCCACATTTATACGGAATCGTTCTGTTTTGGTAATCATGTAAGGCTTGGAAATATAAATTGATAGTAGTCTTGCAACACAAGACTACGTACATATGTCGGAGATTAATTTTTACTCATTTGTGGAACTTTTACTGATCTAAAGTATGGATTTTAGCATCTATTCATGTTGCATACAAAAGAAGAACTTCGTTTAACTCTGAAAATACCATTGATCTCAACAGGCCGGCATGTAGTTCTGATCCGGACCCAATCGAAAACTTTTGTAACATCATATGTCGTAATGTTTATACAAATTTTTGCTATAATTTTCTTTTAATGAGGTTTGAGCTGCTGTTGAACATGTTTGGTGCGAAATAGCCCCCCAAGGGACGCAGCATTTAGTTTTTTCGACGAAAAGTCACATACTTGCTCTAGCTGCAAACAATGTGGGTGCAACTCGATTTTAATTTGTAGTTTTTTCCGGTAAATACACAAATTGTCTATACTTTTGCCACAATATTAATTTTATTTTTTTTGTCATTATATTTTATGTAAAAGATAAAATTCAAAATTTATTGTGTGTGAATAAAGGATAAGTCACAAGTAATATATGACAGAGAATTACAAACATTCGGTACATACTTCTGAAAATAGAAGCGTAATAGATCATTGTCTAAACTTTTGCTGAGCACTGTATCATAATAAAATGCATGCATAAAATAGTGGCTTTAATTAATTAATTAGTTAATTATTTTTTTTAAAACTAAATATTTCATATTCTTTAAGTTTAAAAGTTCTACCCTTTAGATAGTTATTTTGAAACTATGTTGCAATTTCTTGCTTTTTCATTACAAAACTAACAATTTATTTTTAATTTAGTAAAAAGTAGAGAAATGGTATAGCTGGGATTCTTAATAAATTATGCCCTTGAGTCAACCTCATCGAGTCCTACATGAATCGATAATGAAATTCATTTCTCCCCAGTGTCAAGTTTGTATCTCAAGACCACGTGGGGTAGAGACCCCAAATGCCTGTTTTGGAAACACTGTGGTGAAACTAGTAACGGATTTCAACAAAAAAATAAGGGATCTATAAAACCAGCATCCGAATGTTTGACAATTTTTTCAGATTTTTTTAAACAAAAGCATAAGTTTTCCAACTTTTTTCTTTTTTTAAATGGACATATTATTTAAAAAACTATTTAAATTTCTGAGTGATCACCTTAATTTTTTTTTATATAGAATACTATGAGATATGATGTATATTCACTACGAATTTCAACTTTCTACATAGGGTGCATCATATTAAAAAAATGCAAAATCATATTCTGGCGGATTTGGAGTGCGTGTCTTGCACATATCTCACATAGTAGTTTAAAAAGAAGGCGTTAAATAACATTATTCGACAGGACTTTCCGGTAGACCTTATATATGAGATTTGTGCGAGACGCGCCCCCAATCTCCGCCAGATTATGATTTTGCCTTTTTAAATATTATGCACCTAACGTAGAAAGTTGAAATTTATAGTGAATATACATCACATCTCATAGTATTTAATGCAAAAAATTAAGGGGGTCACTAAGAAACTTCAACATATTTTTATTAAAATGTTCATTCAAAAACAAGAAAAATGTTAGAAAACTTGCTCTTTTGTTAAAAGAAGTCTGAAAAAATTGTCAAACATTCGTATGGTTCTTTTATACATCCTTTTTTTTCTTAATTGTTTAGTAATTTCGTCACAATGCACTGTTTTCCAAAAGAGACATTTAACACGTTCGCTCCCGCTTACATGAATATGTGATGATAGTTAATGCAGCACTGTAGAAGTGGGTTTTTCCCAGAAGCCGATTTACTTTTTATAACAAAGAATCAGTGAAAGGTTTTCCCGCGTCAGCGCGTGACTGGCTATTGGACATCACCCCACAACACGCGCTGGCGCGTGATCAGCAGCGAATGTGTTAAGGTCACAACCCACGTGGTGTTGAGATACAAACTTGAAAAATTCTTTTTACGGGTTATCGATTCGTGTAGGACTCGATATAGTTGACTCAAGGGCATATTTTACTAAGAAACCCGGCTATAACCTTTGTACTTTATACTTACTACAATTTTCAAAATTTAGAATGCTAATTTTATAATAAAATTTTCCACATAAATATTTAGTTGAAACTGAATTTTCATCTTATTCTTCAGATAAAAATTTAATTAACGTAGATTTTTAAACAATTTTTTAGAAAATATTTTCTGAAAATAAATGAAAAGTATTTAAAGAGCGATTTTTTTTTATATTTAGGGGAAAATATTCGTTTTTCTTGAAACGAAAGATCAAATTTCACTTTATTTTTTTTTTCTATACTTACAACACATATTTTTTTAAATATAAATTACAAGTGATAAAAACTCTGTTTTATAAGAAATAAATTTGATTTATGGTTCCCTTTCGAATTATTTGTGGCATGAAAAATAAAGTTGTCTTCTACGTGATCTATGAGATGTATTATCAACTTAGATCAAATAGCAAGTTATGTCTAACATTTCAAAAATATGTTAGACATAACATTTAGCCCTTTTGCCCTTTTTTCTAATGGCCCAAAGAAATTTAGGAAATAGGCAGTAAATTTAATATATAGCTTATTTTTACAATACTTTTATGATACATTGTGATATTTCCCTCAACTGCAATTATAAATTCCCCCAAACACATGCAGGGTTATCAGTTTAAAAGTGATTTTTTACCCTTATTCTTTTCTTTTGATTAATATTTTTTTAAATATTTTTTATTATTTTTCTTGTTATTTTTCTTATCTCATTTATTTTTCTTATCACCCTCAAGTATAGCGGAAGAAGTAAAAATTCTAACACTTAATTACAATTGTTTGAATCTTGTTTGAGTAAGATAAACAGTTTATAACGCTGTTTCACTGTTACGGTTTTAATTGGTACGTAAAAGAGAAATGGAGACGAACAATATTACTTAACCCTGTGATAACTTTTTAATTCAATTGTACAATTCATATATATATATATATATATATTTACATTATCATTCCTTACGTAAATTTGAAAATGTCCGTTACTATTTTCAAGCAAATGTCGAGCCAAATTTTTTGACACACTTCACAACAATGTTGGTGTTATTAACAAGATTTCTTCAGTTATGATTTAATTCCTCAATGTTTGCAGGAAAAACAGTCTTTGAGGCAACGTTATATAAAAATATCCTTTAAAATCTGTCTTTAAAATTAAAACACTGAAAGAAACAGACGATATATAAAAATAATTTTCATAAAATTGGATTAAAAAGTACTTATGATGTATTATTTTATGTATAATAAACGGTCAAGTGCGAGAATTGCTCAATATTAAAGCGTTCCGTACAGTAAATATAAGAAGTAATTATTATATTATGTGATTGAGAGAAATCATTGCTAAAAATTAATAAGATATCGTAGAAAACTATACAATGTAGAGTTGCGCATTGGAGAAGGTGGCGTACATTAGAGGGGTTTGTACCTTGGAGGCACATTGATTGTGCTGCAATCTTAAGTGATAAACCTAAACTGAAATATTAGTTGCCTGTATTTGTTAATACTGGCTCATTTGAAATTTTCCTACTATTGATCAACACACTTGTTGCTGCTATAAAAACCAAAGGTCGTTTTCAGTATCAAAAAGTTACTTTTCTAGGACTTATACTTATTTTCTGTAGCTGTAGATATCAAATTTAATTTTAAACTGATTCTCATAAGTTAAAAACTTTACTTTAATAACGAAAGTGCTATGCAAATAGACATAAGTCTAAACGTTAGGCTATTAAATTTCTGAAGCTGTGTGCCTAAATACAAATTCAAAATAAAATTTATTTTAGCCTAGTATAAAAAAATTATTAAATATTATAATAAAGATATAAATAAATAAATATTTATATAGTATTAATATTTTTTTTACTCTTTTTAAATGTCTTGCATTTATATTCAGAGAAGTAAAAATTTCTAAAATACCTAGAAGTAAAGCTGAAGTCAAAAAAAGACGTATACGAAAGAAAGACATAGAAACATCTACACAAGTTATAGTGAATGGTAAAGTATCTATCAACAAACCTTTGAAAGACTTTGATATTACTGAAACAACATTAAGAAGGCATAAAAATATATTTCCCCAATTAAGTTTGGGCAAATATTGTTACACGAAAAATAACGATTTGAAGAAATTATTCACGGAGGAAGAAGAAAATCTTTTTGTTGAATATATTTTGAATGCTTCTGATCTGCTGCATGGATTGACTTTGAGATATACTCAAGTACTGGTTTATCAATTTGCGAAAGTAAACAACAAAAAGTATCCTGAATCTTGGTATCTAAACAGAATGGCAGGGAAAGATTGGCTAAAATTGGTTCAAAAAATATGCAAAAGAATTAGCGCTAATTAAACCTGAAGTAACAAGCCTATCTCGATCGACTGCTTTTAATAAGTCAAATATAAGAGTTACCTTTCGGAACTATAAAGAGGCTCTTGAAAAGAATCAAGGTATTACGACATTTAATATATGGAATGCAGATGAAACAAGTATTAGTACTGTTCATGTACCTTCCAAAATTTTATCAAAAAAAGGTCAAAAACAGGTTGGCCGAATGACTGGTGCTGAATAAGGAAATAATGTAATGATAAGAGCAGTAAATGCAGGAGGTGGTTATATTCCTCCAATGTTGATTTTCCAACGTAAATCTTTTAAGCACTATATGTTGAAAGGGACTCCGGTAGGAACAGTCGGAGGAGCAAACCCATCAGGATGTTCAAATGGAGATTTGTTTTTTGAATTTATGAAACATTTTGTTAAGGATAATCGTTGAAGTAACGAAATCTAAATTATTTTTTTACTTTACAATCATGAGAGCCATATATCGATAGCAACAATTCAGCTGGCAAAAGATAAGGGGGTTACAATGCTAACATTTAACCCTCACACTAGGCACAAAATACAGCCTTTAGATAGAGACGTATTTGGTCAATTTAAGACTTACTACAACACTGAAATGAATGAGTGGATGTTTCAACCAGAAAATGTTGGAAAACCAACAACAATCTATGATGTAACAGAAGTTGTTGGGAAAGTTTTTCCCATTGTTTTTACTCTTAGCAATCTCAAACATGGTTTTCAAGTCAGCGCTCTTCATCCACTGAACGAAGAGATCTTTCAAGACAATGAGTTCCTTCCATCCATTCTAACAGATCGACTTATCTGAAGCCAACATCTGAAGACATACCTTAAAACGAAATTATGACTATGGAAGAGAATTCAAAAAGTTTTGGACCGTCAATTGATACTGGGGTAACAAATCGCAGTCCTCTTTTTTTTAAAACCAGATGAACATTAACTTTGTGTCTCCTGAAGATATTCATCCATTTCCGAAAGCTCGTAAACGAAAGCTAACTAGAAAGGATCATTCCAAGAAAAAATCATATAATTTAACCTCCATGCCCACGAAAGTTCAAACCGAAAACGTAAAAGCTGAGACGTAAAATAACAAACCACGAAAACAAACTAGAAAATGTTGCCCAAAGAGAAAACAATGTATTCCAACTTTTGCACTCACGAATCTTCAAATTGAAAAAGAAAAAGCTGAGACAAAGAATAACAAACCACAAAAACAAACTAGAAAGGGTCGATCAAAGAAAAAAATCATGTATTAATCATGTAACCAACTTCTGAATTCACGAAATATCAAATTGAAAAAGGAAAAACTGAGACGAAAAATAAACCTAGAAGGGAAAAGAAAACTTAGAAGAAACAACTTACTATTGACTTGAATTCATAATTAGAGGATAATGTAGGTGATTTATGATACTCCAAGGTACACCATACCTACCTCCAAGGTACACTACTGGTGGTATACATGGAATGCACTGTAATTTTTTTTAAACTAAAAATGAGTAAAAAAATATACTTGGAAATTTCATAAAAAGTATGTAACATCAGAGATACTTAAATTTCTGAAAAAAAAAAGTTTTGCAGATATTTTCATTTTTTTTTTTTTTTAATTAAGGTTTGAAATTATTTTTGAGGTACAACACCTTCCCCTAACACAGATGCCAACATTTCTTAATTATTCAGGAGTCTGACACAAGGCAAACAAGTTTAAAACCGGAAAGTACTTATAAGAAATTGTAGACTATTTCAACATGGTACTTACTAGATTTCATTTTAAAACCATTTATTAAATACAATTTTAAGTTCGAAACACGTTTGTCTACGACAAGACTCCGGAATAAGTAAGAGATGTTGACATTTATGGGTATACATGTATATACTTGAAAAGTATGAATATCTATATAATAAAATTTCAAGAAGATATGAAATCTAAATAATATCATATACTGCTAATCTGCGTAACTGTTTTTTTTAATATTTTATATTTTAATATGTTTTGTTTTGTTTTATTTTTTGATGAATTTCATTCGGTACTGTAAATAGTGCAGATTTAAACGTTTGGCATTTCATTAAACTAAATTCAATGTAGTAGCAATCTTTTGTTGTTACATTGTAGCTAAATTAAAACACCTTGTTAAGCTTAATAAACCTTGTTTACAGTTTAAACCTGGTATTGTGCTAAGTGCGCTTCGAAAATATAACGCAAATTTGGAGCACCACTATGGTCCAAACCGCGTTTTTCCAGATAGGGTTTACCTCTAGAGAGGCCAGTAATTTTAGACAAGATTTATAAAAATATTTTGCATCAGAATTTTGAGGCAAACTAGCTTAAGTTTTTTCATGTAATGTTATAGCTTTTATATTTTTTTATAATAAAATTTCTGGTTTAAACCGAAATATATTCAAATGACAGCAGTTTCAGGTATATTGGAGCAACTGCTTAGCTATTGTCCGTCTCTCACGCTCGCTGTTTCATCTCATTTTCTAAAGGTTCCCTATTTTAAATATTTTAGATTAACCCCGTGGATATAGATTTATTTGAAAATTTCTTGTTTTAAGAATGGGTTTAATTTGCTGATGCGCAATCCCATATAAGCCCTAGATATATCTTATTGGAGTCTGCCATGGAAATAAAACTTGATCAAAATAGTCAAGAATATTCATGGAAAGATGAACATTTCATAATCATAGCTAAGTAAAAAATATTAGACTTGAACCTTATTTAAACAAGAATTCATCTCTGAAATCTTTATTTTTTTTTCTAAAAAAGCTAGGTTTTTGCAGACGTCGTGCATAATATCTCAAAACTTAAGGCAACGATCATATAAAAATATTTCGTATACTTTTCAAACACCAATAATTAAAGATTGAACGGCGAATTTTTTTGTTTTTAGATCACAATTAATTTTGCTAGGCTATCGATATTGTAAATACCGCAAGTTATACCTTTTTTCAAACAACTATACCAAAAAATTAAATTTAAGTTCTTGCTTAAATATTTCGCTGAAACAAGTGAAAACTTATGTAGTAACAGGTTTTTTTTATTTAAGATAAAGATTCATGATTTATTTTCACCACCACGAGAGTCTTTTATTTTCATGGTTTCTAAAAATCAGTACCCAACTGATGAATTTTCAAAAATTTATAAAATATTATTTAAATTTTACTTTTCTATATAATCTTAAACTTTTGAATAAAACTTTTTTTTTATAATTTATAAATATGGAATACATACTTTGTTTTAATCTTCGAAACTTATGTAACCCCTTAACACATAAAATATTGATACGTTGATACATTTTAAACACTTTGACAACTAAAACAAGAGACTAATCCTTTAAGAAAAGAACACATAAAATAATCTTTAATGATTATTTCATGAATTAAATTCCTCACCCATAAGTTTAAACGAAATTTGATGAATCTGAGATATCACTCACAAATAACGTATTAATAAATTAAAATCCAGGATTTTAAATTGAATTTAAAAAAAAGTTTTATTTTTTAATATGTAGATTCGTCATAAAATATTATTTTATGTAAATATCCTAGTATGCATCTTCGAAAAAATAATTTCTTATTATATACAGGGTGTCCATAAAATAATGGTATATACACCAGGGGGTGATAGAACACATCAAGACGAGCAATAGTAAATAGGAAACCAACGGTCCCAATCGTATTCTAAAGAAGACAGCTGGCCTCAAAGTTTAGGGTCCCAAATTTTAAATTATGATAAAAAAGGGAAAAATGTGTCGATTTATTTGCGGTTTTATCTAAAATCATTCTTTAAATTAGTATTTTCTCAAAAAAAAGTTTTTAAAAGAAAGTTAAAAGAGACCGGTAGAGGGCACTCTACCGGAACTTTGGAGTACCGAATAGGTACTTTTTACCGGGTTTTTTTAACACTGTTAAATGTTTTCTAAAGCTTAGACCTTAACTTGAATTTTGGATGCACAAGTGAAACCATCGGGAGTGGTTAAGTGGAGCTAATTTAACTGTGTTCAGGGGGCTGATTTTTGAACGATCGTATTTAATGAGCAAAATAATAAGTGATGAAGCAAATTTTAAGAGATGATAGTACACATCAAAACAAACAACATTCACTAAGTAATGCATGATTTGAATTTAAAAGCAAACGTGTTAGAGCACGTTCAAACTAGATAAATGCAAGCGCTATAGCTACCATTATGCTGTAAGTTTCCGGAAGAAGAATATGAAAATGTGACATCGGGAAGAAAAAGAAGGCGTATGAAAATTTTTGCTAACATAAAAGTTACTTATTCGAGTGCGTAATTGTAAAACTGGGAACTGTTCACAGCAGCTGTCTTCATTTGCTCTGTGGATAGCAGATAATATGGTTTCGTACTCTAAACAGGAGAAAGCCGAGATGCATTACATGTACGGAGCTGCACACGGCAATGCAACAGAAGCTCAAAGATTGTACCGAGATTTTTTTCCAACCAGACGTGTTCCTGATGCCAGGATATTTCAACGACTGCACCAATAACTGTGCGAAAGGGGTTCCTTTGCAAGTTGCATGCAGGATACCGAGCATTCCTGGAGTGTAAGAACGTCATCCGTTACGGTTAACATTTCTGGTCGTATCAGCAAGAGGCCTGAATCTAGCACGGGGGAACTGTCCGAAGAAGTGAACGTTTCCCGTAATACCGTGTGGCGAGTTCTGCGAGATGAAGGAATGCATCCGTATCATGCGCAGAAAGTTGAAGTCCTAGAACCAGCGGATTACCAGACACGTGTCAATTTTTGCACGTGGTTGCTCCAACAAACGGTTGTGGACCCTGCTTTTTGTGCACATGTGTTGTTCATGGACGAATGCACATTCACACGCGAGGATATTTTGATTATCCACAATTATCATGTGTAGTCAAATGAAAACACTTACACAATATGTCCACGTTCGTTCCAGCGATGTTTCTCGGTCAATATTTGTCCCGAAATTGTTCACGATTATCTAATTGGGCCATACTTACTGCCAACGTGCTTGGATGGAGATTCATATCTTGTGTTTCTGTAAAAGGTGTTGCCAGAATTATTAAACCATGTTCCATCATCCAACAGACGACGTATGTGGTTCCAACACGAAAGAACATCAAACTTACTTTTGAGATAAAAATTCATAAAACACGCTTTTAAAGTTAACTAAAATTAAGATATACAGTTTTCATCATTAAACTCACTTCTGGTTCCGCAAATGCACATAAAAGCATTTTGTTATGAGCACGAAAAATAAAGTTTTAATAAACGTAGTCAAGTTCTCTTAACGTTTACCTAGTCTTTGAGATAAAAATTCGCAAAATTTCTTCCTTAAATTAAATAAATTTTAAAAGATTTACAGTTTTTATGAATGAAACTACTTCTGTTTCCGCAAATTAATTTAAATTAATTTTGTTGTGCAATGTTTTAAGCATCTTTTACATTTTTAACAAACGTTAACATTTTTAACAAATTTTAAAATATATTTTTTTCCACACATATAGTAATAAAATCAAACATAATTGGTTTGAAAAAAAATCAACATCTTAGAATCAAGTTTAAACTAGTTAATAATATAACGTTACGCTTGTTAATGAAGTTTGTTTTACGATAATTAAATTAATGAGTGCAACAGCTGCTACAAAATCATTAAAATCGCATTTTAGAAACAACATTTCCGTTTTTAAAACATTTTACATTGCATAAATTTTCTCGACTATACTGAGAGCGTTTTAGTACAGTATTTTTATTTTGTTTACTTTGCATTTTATGTTATTTTATACATAATTGATAATGTTTTTGTTTTTAGAACATAAACAATTGTGAAATCTTGCAAATGAAGAGAAGTGGATATACATTTTTAAAAAAATTCTTGGATAATATTAAGAATTTTTATCAATTTTAACTGTCTTTGTTAATAATTTCTCGATTTATGTATTTTCTTTATATTTTCTATATTATTATTATTATTATTATTATTATTATTATTATTATTTTCTATTATTATTTTATATAGGAGTTATTTTTAACAATGAATAAAAGTACAATGATAATAATATATGCGATATATTTATATGATATGCCACATATGATGTACCACACAGGATTAAAGAATCTGAAGAATAGTATAAATATATTAAATTCACGTATCAAAACATAAACGAAGAAAAAATAGAAAAAGAAAATTAAAATCTACTAAAATACTTGTAAATGTTGAGGAAAATACAAGAAGAATCTGAAACTACCACTATTTTTCCAATTATGAGAAAACTCGTACATCTCGTTGGTTGGATATTCCGTTTTAGATATAATTCTTGTAATCTAAAGTAACAGATCAAAGGAGAAATGACGTATCAAGGTTTTAAGAGAGCAGAGACAAAGATATTTTGGATGATGAAAAAAGAATTTTTTTTTGCATGAAAGGTAGGGTTGATGGAAAACTTCGGAGGCGTTTAAGGATAACCAAGGCATAATACATGTAAAGACTAAAATTATGTACAGACAAGAAAATTTGGATTTCCTCCCATCTATGCTAATTGTTACTTTATATTATGAAGTTGTCAGATGATTAATTTTACATTACCACGGAACAAAATTACCATGCATGTCCTCAGATTATTTTAAATTATTTCGAAAAAATATTGGATTTAAAATGGAACAGAACCATGTACTCTGTTTTACCATGTGTAAAAGATTTAATTCGAGGAATATAAAATAATCTCTAATTTCTCTGTCAGAAAAGAGAGTGAAAGATGTGCAGTATTTCAAATTATCGGCATTTATCCATCTAATTGACACTTAATTTCTTAAAAATAAACAAAATAGGTGGATTGTCTTATTTATATGTGCCATTTACAGAGCTGTGCATATGGAGCTTGTGATTTCAGTTTCCACAGTGGCATTTTTGATGGCTTTGAGAAGATTTGTATCTTGCAAAGTAAGACGTTTTATAATATATTGCGACAATGGTTCAAATTTTGTTGGTACAGTCAATTTAAAAAGAAAGATTGAACTGGAGCAATAAATTCTATCAAATGGAAATTTAACCCTCCACGACTGTTTGGTGGGGCGGATAGTGGGAGAGGCTTGTTAATTTGATGAAAGATCTATTAAATATAGCATTTTGAACTATGAAGTGATGATAAATGTATTGGCTGACATTGCATGTATTGAATATAGAAAAGAGCGTCAAAAAGATCTAATAAATAGATTTAGATCATAATATTTGGGTTTTCTTATCCAACAATCGAATGGTAGACGAGTCCAACGTTCAATTTCGGTAGGTGGTATAGACTTGGTGGGAGTGGATAACAAGAAAAGGATCAATTGTTCAGTAGGATAAGTTACAGGACTCATTCGGGCAAAGATGCAAGGGAAATTACAAATGTGTCATTCACAGATGATTCGGCCCATTCAAAGAATTTTTCCTCTCGAGGGGTGTCACCTAATTTTATTTGTGCCAAAAATATTTTTCCTAAAATAATATTCAATGAAAAACAGGTTCGAGGACGAGTAAAAAATTAAAAAAGCAAGATTTGGCATAATGATAAAGATTCCAGAAAGACTCGATTTATGATGTTTATGTAAATATATTTATTTAGTATAAAACTTTCATTATAATGTACAATCAAAAAGTGGGATAATGTTAAACCCATTGTACATGTTTTTTAATTCATAATTTTTAACCTCTCACCTTTAATTTGCGTGACACGTTTCGTATATGTTGTAACGTGAAAAGAAATTACTTTTTTAAAAATATTTTTAATATATTTATAGAAAAAACACAAGTTTTAATCTTTAAATATATTATTAGAGCTAATGAGCTTAATCTCCTTCTTATTCTACATTTTAATGAGGCGTCCGCATTGTATCCTAAAAGCTAGGTTGTTAAAATAACAGTCTTTTGAATGCTTTAGTCAATAACTGTGGTCCACATGTGGTGGAATCGGAAGTGACCGGAAGTAAAAAATAAGGTCTGGTATTTTAAGGATCATATAAAAGGTAAAATAAAATTGCTTGAACTTATTTATGGAAAATAATCCATTCATCTGGAGTTTACCTTATTACTGAAGTATAGAAAAACATAGGCAAATATTTATAGACACAAAATCAGTTTTTGTTTTCTATTGTTTTGTTTAAATTTCAAATTTTTGACTAATTTTAAAGTTGAAAAATAATTTTTCAACTAATTATTTATTTATGTGAGTTTTAAAATCTTTGAATTCATTAAAAACAAGTTATAAGTTATTTGTACAAGTTTTAAAATAAGTAAAGGTCTATGAAATGTAACTATTTTTAAAATACTGCCTCTTCAGTTCATTCATTGGAAAATATTTCGTTCATTCACTGGAAGAAACTGTTCAATTATTTAGTTTTGTATAGAGTTCTGTTAAGATGCTTCTAGCAACTCGAACAAAGGAAATATAAAACTCCTTTTGCTACTTTTTAACCATTCGTAAACCAAAAATATGTTTGCTCTGCCAAACGACCATAGGTATTGTTTATTACAATATAATGAATAATTTTCTTTTTAAATGAGCTTAGAGTATTCATTTAGTGGACGGACTATCTTACATACTAGTAAAATTATATTTCAGAGGAGTCGGCACGGATGCGGGTTTTTTATACATCTATGTTAAACTTATTAAAAATTCAAATTTAACAAGATGAGTAATGTGATCGGACTCGATTAAATATACACTATCAATTCTTTGGTACAACAATATTTAACAAAAAGTACCCTCATAGTATGCATGGTCACAGTGACGTCACAATGACGTCATTGTGAGTCACTTTGGTCACACCACATTTGTGACGAAAATGCCACCACTCAGTGACGTCACATTGTGACTGAGATGTGACTTTCTTAAAAATCTCTAGAAAAGTACAAATATTCTTCAAAACATGTTATTTACTTTAAAAAAACATGTTTCTGGCAATTTAAATATCCTCACTTTTGTCACAGTTTCGTCACAATGTTAATGTCAAAGTAGTCACAAAGGACACATTTTTCACAAATTTGTCACACCGTGACTTCACAAAGTGGTCACAATGTGACGTCCCAAACTAGCTCTAAAACGGACATAACGACTTCACATTTTAGTCACTGTGACTTCACATCGACAATCAATGGTCACAAAGTCACAATGTGACTTCATAACGACGTCGCAGTGACGTCATTATACCTTACGGGTAGTGTGTTCAGGAAGATTTAAATGCATATGAAAAAGGATAGATTTTTTTTAAGAATGTTTTTCGTTGATATCAATTTATGTGCTTAAGGGCGATTTCTTTCCTCTCTTTTACTTTTAAATCATTTAAATAAAATACAACTATCCAAATCTGCAGTTCGTAGTTTCTCTGCTAGTTCAACTGCTAGAGATAAATCTATAGACTGTGGAAGCTAATCATGAAATTTAATTCGTAGTTATCTTGATTCTGAAGGCACTCATCAAGCCATCCTCCAATATGTTATATAGTTTTGACATAATAACTTTGCATATTTTTTTTTTCAATTAAGATATGATTTGAGGAATCGATATTTTTAAGTGCTCTGTAATCTGGTGAAATTGTAAAGCTCCATAGCAATCCTTCCCTATTTTAATCAAAATAAACAATTTTAAAACTAAAATGTAAGTACACTGGTGTGCAAAATTTAAGGGTCGAAAATGCCAATTTTCAAGGGATATTGAAGCAATAATTTTTACGCGAATATTGAAAACGAAGTAATATAATTCGAATAATTACTGCTTAGCTAGTCCATAAAACATCTCATTTAGGCCACACATTTTCAAAAGAGTCGCAATCACTACTACGAAACAAAAATAGTAAAGTTTCCTTTATGAGTCTCAAATGACTAGTATATGTGGCTCCAATGACAGGTCATTGTGACTGCTGCTTTGTGGCGAGTCACCAGGTGACTTTACATTGTCGTTTTATTGAGACTCGTGTGACTTCTCATTTGGAGACTCAATTTCAAAGTCATTGTGAACGTTGCATTATGATAAATTGTCAAATAATGTCCCATTAAATTCACATGGTGACTTTTTCACCACTTTTCACAATGGTTACTTCACAGTAGGGTCTCTGTCACCATTTGACAAAATCTTGTGACAGAAAGTCACCATGTCACTTTAATGTGACAGTATTTGGTGATTTATCATAATGCAACATTCACAATGACTTTGAAATTGAGTCTCCAAATGACAGTCACACGAGAGTCTTAATAAAACAACATTGTAAAGTCACCTGGTGACTCGATACAAAGCAGCAGTCCCAATGACCTGTAAGTGGATCAAATATTAGTCACTTGAGACTCACAAAAGAGACGTATGGAACTTTCTATTTTTTTGTTTCGCCGTAGTGACAGTGACTCTTGTGACCATATGTGACCTGGATGAGATGTCATATGGACTAGCTGTTATGTAGGGTTAGTAATTATTCGAATTATATTAATTCCTTTTGAATATTCGCGTGAAAAATATCGCTTGAAAATCCCTTGAAAATTGTCGTTTTGGGACTCGTCCTTAAATTTTGCACACCAGTGTATGTATATGCTGCATCATGGCTGTTTTGGTGAAAGTGTCCTATCATCAGAGTTTTCATATACGTTGTTTTGCTGTTCTAAATATACTATTTACTACGTTATTAGAACGAATTTACCTGACTAAGTATTAAAAAGTTTAGTTTAAGAAAATATCGAACTTGAAAAAGTTTTGATTGAAACTCGGAAATTTACAAAACAAACAATCAAACAAAAAAAGTAGAAAAATGCAAGTACTTTTAAAAGAAAAAAAAAACATATATATCTAACATAAATGTGTATATATATATAGGTAAAGAAACGTAACAGAGTTCCCTGACTTTCATATGAAAAAAGTTTCAATGCCTTTTTAATTAATTAGCTTTATTGTAGAAAAAATGCGTTAAAATTTTAATAGTTTCAATTAGTGAACAATTAGCAGGTGTTTATTTTTTTCTGAGATGAAGTGACTTAGAGCTATTTTAATTTAATGACATTATAATAGTTTTTGTTAAAGCAATTTTTATTATATTTACGTCTTTGAAAGGTCTTAATTGGAGTAATTAAATTATTCCCAGTTCTTATCACGGTAAAGTAAAATTAATTATTTATCACGAAACTAACGATGTTTAAAAGAAAGCTCTATTAGATGAATGCATATCGATTTTTTTTCATGTGTAATTATATGTCTTTAAAGTGTTCTTTACTTAAGATTATTTTTCCGTTTTTAGATGTTTACTAAAAAATATGATTTTTGTTTAAAAAAATACAAAGAATGTTACGAATAATTTTAAAACATTAATTATGTTAGATTTATTAATTGTTTTGCCATTTTATTCACAAAAGTAATTTTGTAACTAAAGCGTATGTTACGAATGTTTATTTATTTGTCTTGATTTTTGAGCATATATAACAATTTTTGCAAAAATTAAAAACAAATCGCATACAGTAGATGCAGCAATTTTCTTTTTGAAAATAAGTGCCTAGTATTTAGCAAACAAAGCGCGTTAAAACCGTTGTTGATAAAAAAAAAAAAAAGTTATCTGGTTCCATTTTATTAGAGAGCAAACGTAATTGCTTATTTTAAATTAAGCGTACTCATTTATATTATTGAGACACAAGAGTTAATATCCATATTAAAATAGATGTATCATGATAAAACATTACTTTTGCATTACATAAATTTAAATTCAACTTAGAAAATAGTGATAATACTAATTTTAAAGAATTTTGAATGAATAGGTAATAAAATATATATGTCCAGATTTTTTTTTATTTTTTTTTTATTTTTTTTTTATTTTTTTTATATATAAGAAGAAAAAAATAGGCTTTTATCAAAAGTATATTATTTTGTGATTTGTGATATTTTCGTGAAAGTATACATGCATACATATATACACGCTTGAAAATGGCGCCATCAGTCTTTCTATATTAAATCGTTCTTCTTGTAAACTTCTGGCGTCATTCTTTTTGATTTTTTTATCATTTTAATAAAATTAAATTATTTTCAGTAATTTGCATAACATATTTTTTAATATTATTTTAATAATTTAATATTATTATTAATAGTTATTTTAGATAAACTTAATATTTAAATATATATATTTGGTTTCTGTTATTAATCTCCTTACAATATACTGTTAACTGTCTTATCTCTTAATTGTTAGTGTAATGAGATTGAATTTTTTCCCCCACTCGTTGTCGATTGTATAATGTAAGGTTTTTTTTCCTCATTTTTCTTTCTATTATTATTGGTCTAATACATGTCTGGTTCTTTTATTTACTTAAATTATTAATTGGGTAAATTAGAAATCATTTTTAGATTTATCATGATTTCTAATCAGACATTAATCGTAATTAATGTGTCTATTTGGAATTACCCTTACTAACGAACCAAATATCAAATTTCAAATAATTCGTTATTGTTCTAATATTATTGTTATTTTATGTTATTCTATATTCATTGCACTGTAAAAAATTGAAAACTTTTGCTGCATTATCATTCCCCCGTTTTTCTAGAATATCTCTCTTTTGACCCATGAGAATGCTCCATGATAGGCTGAAGTAATCGTTTTCTATAAAGGCGTGTAGTGATGATGCAGCAAAAGAGTCAAATTTTTTACAGTGTGTAGATGTTGAATAGTACTATTGTATAATGATTATATATATGTAACGTAAAAATTAAATAATATATTTGGCGGTATTCCGTCTAAATGATCAACAGCAGGGTAGCAGCCATAGTGTAAGTTATCAAGCAATGGCTAGGGGTCTTTGAGAATTTCCTTTGTAAAAAATTAAGTTACTCAGTCTTTGCATTCATATTTATTTTAATTCATAAGAGGTTTAAAGTTATCCCAGCATTGCACACATCGAATGTTACAATCTTCGTGAATCAAGCGGCATCATTCTATAATACAATTCAACGGAAAAATTTAACGGGCATCCTACCAGTTCAAAAGAAAGATGCATTCTGCAAGCTCCTAAAACCTAGAATGAAATTTCGAAACTCACACGAAAAAATTAGCCCCTCCCCAGTCTTCGTCAGTAATTTAAAAATCCAATTAGGATTAACCTCGAGGCTACGCGTCAGAAATCATCACCTCTGATTGGCAGACGAGGCGTGGCCTTCCCATAAAAGCTTGATATTGTCTCGTAAATAGACTAACCTGTTAACCTCCGCACAAGGACACATCAGCAGACAATCTTAATAAAAAATAAAATTAAAATCTCGATAATTTTCTAAAAAGGAAAAAATAAACACTACATTGAAAGAATATTCCGAAATCGTTTTCCCGCTTTTTTTGAGAAACAAGCAATAGATTATTAATAAGTTAAATAAAATAAGAAAAAGAACTTTAGCTGTTAAAATATTAATACATTACAAAACTAAGATTAAACGTATGTTCCACAAATTGAGAATTAAAAGCTCAGAGAGGGCTAAATGGCGTATTTTTTTAATTACATATATATATATATATATATATATATATATATATATACATTTAAAAATGCTACTTACTTCGGGATAAATGAATATTTATATATATGCATTAATGTTTAATAGTGCACTTTATTTCCAATTAATAAATCATGTTTTTCTCATTGATAAATTCTAATAACCTCCCCAACATTTACACCAACACAACCAGTAAATTGAATGCTCCAGTGTCAGTTCTACAGAAAAAAGCAACACCTCTCTATCACCTATTTAATTAGATTGGAATAAAAATTCTAATAATCATGGATGTAGCAACTGATTTTATAGAGATTATACAAATTTTCATATCAATCAACAAATTATGTACAAAGTTTTAATCACGAAAATTTAGTACGTGTCTCGCAAATTTAATCATTCAATTTCATGTTCATTGTTATTCAAAAATATATATATCAATGCATGTTATGTATTTGTTGATTGGATTTGCGTTTCTAATTGTTAAATCTTGCATTTATTTTTATAAGGTCATTAAAATGTGTTATGAATTAGAAAAATGCGGTATTTTATTTATTTTCATTTTTCACAAATCAATACGACATTTTTTTAAGAAAAAGTATAACTGGTAAGATTTGAGTACGAAAATTTTGTACAACGACGATAAAACGTCGTGCAGATTAATGTGACTCTGCATTAATAGATTATACCAGATGAATTTCTCTAAAATCAGAAAGTAAAAACTACTGCTAGCTGAAGAAAAACTTTATATTCCACATGTAAATATTATGTTTATGATGTGTTTGGAAAATAAACATTTACTTGCAAATATCGATAAGCTCAATACAGATTCGCTATGTTTAATGAATGATCAAATGTGCACGGAGATTTAGCAAGAATGCCATCTTCGCCATCACGGCTTAACTCTATAACTCGACAGTGATAGTCCCAATGAATCAAAATCAAATAGACCCAAGGCTGTCCAACACAGGGCCTGCGGGTGTCATTGCGTCCTTTGAAGATTTCCTTGGCACCCTTTGGAAGGTTTTCTGTTATTACACTTTTCAGAAGTGAAATTACATTATGAATGCTTTCCTTAAAATTATTAATGTGTGCATCATAGATATTTTCAAAACCTGTGAAAACGCATTAAAAGTAGAAGCATACTTTGACATCATGAATGACATCATCTTTGAATCATGCATGCTTTCACGATTTCTAGTTATTACTAGCGAGCTACGCCCGCTAGCTGGGCCACTTTTTCCAAACGAACCTCGGTATTAAGCAGTATATAATAAGCAAAAAAATTCATTTAATAAGCAAGTCTTGGTGTTCGAATCCTCAAGCACAAAAAAAGTAAATTAAAGAGCCAAGGTCACGTTAAAAATATGTGATTTCGCACTGTGGGCCACGTGCACTTGAAAAAAAAAAGATTGTGGATCGGAGCTATGGTCGTTTCGTGCCCATAGTCCCGTTAAAAATGTTTGGTTTTGCACGGTGGGCACTACGCGCCCATAAGACATTTTTTCGCATTTTTTAGTTCATCAGAAGCATATTTTTACGCAGATTGTGAATATGTAATCAGTTTTTTTCTACTTTAAAAAATGTCTGCATGATGGTTTAAGAAAAAACGCGCAAAAAAAAGTTTCGATAATCCTGTTTTATTTCTAAGTTCAATATTTTAGCGAAAACTACGGTAAATATTCTACGGCAAGTCAAAAAAACTTGATGCGGAAAAAAACGCAATTAGCGCCGGTAGAAAAAGAGGTTTTTGGCTGTTTCTTCCTTTAGCCAAAGGGAAAAAACTCATGTCCTTCACCGCAAGGTGGCGCAGTGTTCTGCTTCGGAGCGCCGTTTGGGAATTGAGATATTTTTCGTTCAGATTCCCAAGGGGTTTTTAATTCATAACTTTTTAAATTTTGGTCCCACGGTCTCGAAAATGCCCGAAATGACTTCCCCGGAATTTTTCCAATCGAAAGACACCTCTCGCGACTTCCAACGCGCCCGCGTTGCGAACTGTAATCTGCTTCAAGCAGACAGACAGACAGACAGAGGCGCACGGATTTTATTAGTATAGATTTATGAAATGTAAATATGTTGGTTAAATTTGGTAATACTTGGAAATAGCTCTTATTATTACTTAAACCCTTCAGAGTGAGCATCTTTTACAGAATTTTTAATGTTTTTTCATCGGTTTTTGAAAAGAAAGTTTTTTGCCTAATTGAATCGGGAAAATGCGCGAACTAAATAAGGAAAAACTTACTAGTGAGAAAAAACAAGGATTTTGAGCAACTTTTGCGGCACGTATTCCGGTCGCTTGTTCCCAAGGGGTTAAGAAGTAACAGAAAAAATAAATCTTTTTCACCTGCCCCTGCTCCTTTGATGATACATGTGTATAAAAGTTCAGCCTTCCCCCCCTCTCTCATTGTTGGTATCACGCTGGCTCATTGGCTGATTTATACGAAGATAAAGGGCTTAGTTAATCCTTATTTAAATGTTTTATGTTTTTTCAACTTGCTCAAATAATAAATAGTGCAGAATGATTTCCATCTGTTAAAACACTTCAGATTATATCTCTGAAACCACCCATATGGATCGGTCACTATCAAGAATGTTTTTCCAATTATAATTAAGATTACTTCTTCAAAATAAGTGAACGCATATTCATTACATCCTACACGAAATCTAGCAATATCTCTGATTTATATGTTAATTTAGTTTTTGTTATTATAGGCGCAATTACAGTTTCTGGCATCATACTACAAAATTTCTGAGATAATCTTCTCGTAGAAAGATGTACAATTTGAAATATGATACATGTAACTTCAAAATCGTAGAGACCTTGTCTACCGCTAGTAATTGTAGTCTACCGCTGTAATATTGATTTGTATTATGTTAAGACATGCATGTATACAAATATTGCACAATAATATTGCATCATGTTTTCAATCACATGAATATTGGCGCCCTCCACCGATAAAGAGTTGAAGTGCGCGAATATTTTCAAACATTGAAAAATCGTACGCATTTTGCTTAGTTCTGTATTAGTAAGTTAATTGGTCATTTAATTTTAATAATCATTTTAAACTGGTGTATCTCTTAAAATCCTTCAAAATTTATAGAATAGTGGAAAGAAATCCAACTAACAATATAGAATTTTGTTAATAAATTCATTTGTTTTCAAAGCTTTGTGAAAATATATTTGTTTTACTTTTAATGAAAACCGATATTCTCTTTTAAAATATAAACATTCATTTCTGAAAATGGATTACAATTCAGTCAATTAGTTAAATAGCTAAACAAACGTTAAATACGTATTCTAGAAACAAGAAGTAAATATAAATTTGAATCTTTTATAATCAAAGGAAATGCGAACTTTCAATTAATTTATGTAAAATTGTCTCATATGTCTAAAGAACACCCAAAAATATCTTTCTAGCTTAAAATTACAAAATACTGTCTTCAACGGGAAGTTTTAATTAAAACAAAAGCTTTATGACATGATTAAAGTAAGTATGTTTCAAGTTGTCACTTTCAAGTGCTAAATATCAATGATTTTCATCAATCCTGATTATTGTATATCTTCCGATACTTTAATATATCAAATAAATCTTTTTCAATTCATCATAGTAGCATGAAAATATTGTTGCTTTATTTAATCAAAATTTAAAGGTAATCAAATTGTCAAAGAACTTTAACAATCATGTTTTCATAATGGTAGACATATAGTCATTTTTGAAAATTATTTGTAAGTGAAATTTCTAAACATATTTTACTCTTATCGTCAAATACATATGACATGTTAATGTAGAACAATATCATGGGTCATAGAAACACAGAGCATTGATATATCTCGTAATATATCAGGAGATACCATTGTATGTTGTTAATAAATATAATTAAAAATGGCTCAATAAATTATTTGAAAAATTAATAACATCAATTAAATAGGCTATAGAAAATAGTCCAATTTGTAATGGTTTGCATTAATAGGTTTAAAAACCATAATTTTAACCCAGTCGAACTTCCCTTATATGAATAATGATAGACATATAGTCATTTTTGAAAATATTTCTAAATGAAATTTCTAAAAATATTTTACTCTTATCGTCAAATACATCTGAAATATTAATGTATCACAATATCATGTGTTATAGAAACACGCACCATTCATATATCTCGTAATATATCAGGAACTACCATTGTATGTTGTTAATAAATATAAATAAAAATAGCTCTATAAATTATTTGAAAAATTAATAACATCAATTAAATAGGCTATAGAAAATAGTCCAATTTTTAATGGTCTGCATTAATAGGTTTAAAAACCATAATTTTAACCCATTCGAACTTCTCTTAAATGAATTTTCTATTTAACAAAGTTTTCTGCTAAAAGAATTTTTCTGCTGAATCTCGACTTAATATATAAATATTTCTTTTACAAAAAATATATTGTATGTAACGATGTATATTTTACTTTCGTGCCTGTACAACATTCATTGGAGCGATTGCAGTTGCAATGCATGTATGAACACTTTTTACTCGAATTATATAAAAATTGAAATAATTTACTTATATAATCATTTCCATTCAAAGAACACATGCTGAAGGTATATGAAATTGTATTTATATTTCACGGGGATATTGCTGATAAATTACAGAAATGTACAAAAATGTGAAAATTTTTAGGAACCTTGCATTTTTTCTTAAGAAACCTGTATAGTAGATTTTTAAAATCTAAGGAATTAGAATATTCGGAGAAATAAAAAGGAAAAGTTACGCTAAGGTTTAATTTTTATTTACTTATTTTTTAATGTATTTTTTAGGAAATATTGTTATTGAATTTTTTTCTAAAGTCTACTTTGAAAAAAAAAGTTATTGGCCGAATCAAAATACATTTTTTCAACATTTGTATTTTATATGTTTTTTTATTATAGAAATTTCATGAATTTGAGATTATTTCATTAAACGTTATATTCAACTATCTCCGTTACTTATTCAGTAGCAAAACACACCTTATAACCAATAAAATCCTCTGAATATTCGTCAATCCAATCAGAAACAAAATTTGATGTCAGACATTAAAAGCATTTGCAACGACATGGTTGCACATGTAACAGAGTCTAAGTTCCATTAAATTATGTAAAACTATTATTAACACAGTTGCTGATCTTTCAGCAAACTTCATACCTTGAATAAACTGGCAATGATAAACAGCGATATGCAAAAATTTTACTAATAATATTTTTAGTGCTATACTTTTTTAACCGAACATATTATTTCGAAGTGTATAAAATGCTTGTATTAATTATATACAGTAAAGCATCGTTTATACGACGATCACTTATACGACGTTTGCATTTATACGACGTTTTAATGTGGTCCCGACTCATTCCTATTCATCTTAATGTAAAAATATATCTTTTATACGACGCCAAAAATCGTTTATACGTCGATTTTTCGATTTTGTATAGGTTTGTTTTTGTTTATTTTTTTGTGTATTTTACGAACAAGCGGAAGTTGGCAGCTATGTATGACACCAAAGAGCGTGTTTAAATGTACTCTACATTATAAAAATGTGGGCTGTGTTCGATTAGTCTGAAAAATCAGCTTACGTGTAACAGATTACACTTGGAGGGGTCATTCTTTTTTCAGGGATGGTCAGCTTTCCCGACCTGTTTTAAGTTGCAAATAAACTATCCTTCTTTCTCTTATCAGTATTGGCGACTTTTAGTTGGCCACGTGGGGTTTTTGAGCTTTGACTTTATATGGAAAGGAAATGATGTACTGCAAATGAGGAACCTTTCAGTGAATCATAAATAAAGGTAAGCATATTTAAATTGCTTTCTAATCCCCTCCCCGTTTTTTTTTGGGGGGGGGGTTGTTTATTTTACAAACTCATGCAAATTATCACGTTAAACATTAAAATTAAGTGAAAACAAAATTAATTCTAGTTTTGGAAATAAAAATCGATTATACGTCGTTATCGTTTATACGACGTTTTTCTGAAGTCCCTTCGGCGTCGTATAAACGAAGCTCCACTGTATTTTCTTTCTTCTTTTATCCTATATTAAGATATTGAGTTTAGGTTAGTATTGTCAAATTAAATCATTTTTGCTACATCGTATGAGGGATAACTATAGTGTCTGGTATGTATTTTTCTTTTCTATCCATTTTAATAATATATTATGATTTATTTTTAAAGTTTTTCTTCATTTTATTTTCGTTTTATGTGCGTTGGTAGCCCTAAATTCGTAATATTTTGCTTTCTCATAGCTAATACGAAGATGAAACCACACACTTTATTAGTAGGTCCAACGTATTTGTGGGCCTGAGGATTCTGATTTTGTTCTGCAATTTTTGACTGCATTCATTTTGATTTTTTTCCATATTTCAATGTGGTAATTTAGAATTTAATTCAATGATTTATATATTGCTTTACAATAAATGATTATATATGTGTGTGTATGTGTGTGTGTTATATTATTAATTTTTTTTTCTTCGCGCTATCTCCTTTTATTTTCCTTTTATTGCGCTAAATTATCGCCATATTCACTAATTTCTTATTCTTTAATAATTTACATCATTAATGGTATTAAGTTTTTAATTCTATTACATTTATTATCCCACTTTTTTTATTTAAATATAAAGCTTTTAGTTCCAATCATTTTTGAATAAATTCTATTACTTATTATGAATTCAAATATTTTAAAAAGAGCTATTTCTTTTTTACTTTCTTTTTACTTATTTTTATTCCAACGTTTCTACCGGCTTGTGATTTCTTGTTTATGCATCATTTTTTAACTCACTCTTCTTTCTGGCAGGACTATGTTTTTCATTGGGACTTTTTCGTAATGCCTTGCACATTACCAAACAGAAACGCGCGATGTCTTGAATTGTATCCATGCGAGTTTGATTGAAAAGCCGGAGAACCAGCCAATAAGACAGATTTTTCATGACTTTTAACTGCTAAGCATGTATACGCTATATATATATATATATATATAGCGGGTGGCATATTTCAGATGTGTATATTGCTGGGACGATTACTGTTTCTAAACCAATAGGAGACCGTCATTATCACGGTCAAGTACACGCCCACACAGTTTGATTGACAGGAACTCGTGGACAATTGATCGTGTGTGTTTATTATTTATTTGTACTCGGATTGTTTGAATTTGTACTCGGTAATTAAAAATTAAAGGTACGAAAGAATTTTTTTTTTTTTCAAAATGACTGAATTTTATTTACTTCATTTAGAAATTATACTTCCTCTGATCCTGAAATAAATAAATAAATAAAAATTAAAGTAAGAATTTTGCTTATACGGATATTTTCGCAGAATACTTTTTTTCCCATTTGTTTAATATATATATAAATCATTTCAGAACGATATTTAGAATATTAAAAGGGTTTGAAATAATTTTTTTAAATGTCTTATTTATTAATAAAAGACAGCCTCCAATAATTAAAAAAAAAATCACCAACGGACTCTCGGCCCGCGATGGACTCGAACCCATATCCTCCGGTTTCAAGCTCGACGCTCTAATCATTCAGCCAGTCAGCTCACTTTCATCCGCAACAGATTATCGTTATAATTAGCACCGTCAATTGTCCACGAGTTCCTGTCAATCAAACTGTGTGGGCGTGTACTTGACCGTGATAATGACGCTCTCCTATTGGTTTAGAAACAGTAATCGTCCCAGCAATATACACATCTGAAATATGCTAGCGGGTGTCCCAAAAATGACTGATGGATTTTAGAATTCAATAACTTGCAAACGGTGACAGCTATTTAAAATTTTTTTGCAGGAGTGTTATGTATAATGTCAGGAGTTTTTTACCGTATTTTTTATTTTAGTTCGAATTTCAAACAGTAGGTGGCGCTGACGGCGATTGAAGGCCAGGTTGACGCTTCACTCAGCACTGATCACCTGGCCTTCAAACTCCTGACATTATACATAACCATCCTGCAACAATTTTTTAAATAGCTGTCACCGTTTGCAAGTTATTGAATTTTAAAATCCATCAGTCATTTTTGGGACATCCGATATATATGAAAAATAAATATTTGGAACGAGTATTGTCTCATAGAATGAGAAAGAAAAGAATTATTTAGAATCAATCTCTTTAAACTTTCTCTAGGAAAAAAATAATATTATCTGTAAAATAGACATAAACTTAATCTGTAAATTAGACTAAAATCAGTAGAATGTTAAGAGGATACAGATCATAAGTATATTGTATGAAATTGATCGTCTTAATCGAGTTTGCGCCCATGTGTTTCATATATACCTCATTTCATTTATACTTAAATGATTAAATACACATTTTAAAACATAATCGTTAATATTATGCAGTAAAGATATAAAAAAATAATCTAGTAAAAATCTAGAAATCCTTAAAGTAGTTTTATTGTAAGTTTGTACATGTTTCGTGCAAGTACGGGTATGAAATGATTTTTAAAACTTATATTCTGTGAAATAATTCTAAATATGCTACTCTTTTTTTATAGAAATAGCAAAAATAAAAATAAAAAAAAGGATACAGATTATACGTATATTATATGAAATTGATCGTTTTAATCGAAGAGAAAAGAAAAAGAAAAAAAACAAGATTAAAATATTACTATGTATATTCTTTTAAGTGATCAAATTGAAGGTATTTCTTGAAGCTATATGTAATGTATAAGTTCATTTTTCTTCTTTTACGTTTTACCCTACTTATTAATATTCAAAGAGTAAATATATTCTTAAGTAATAATTATAATATAATGACAGAAAACAAACGCATGTTACACCAAACAAATAATGGACAAAATAGAAATATTATTTCAAACTGAAAAATAAATCTCTAAAGAATAACACTGTTTTAAAAAATTTACTTTTGAAATATAAATACTGCCTTATAATCCTGTTTTTGATTATTTAAATGACTTGTTAGCGTAAATGTTTGTTTGCTTAAGCGAATTCTCAGTTGCTTATTTAGTTTGTATAATTTAGTCGAAATAACTAGAGTGATCTAAATTGCGTGTTATTTTTTAAAACTATTTTCGAAATGCAACTTCATTTTTGAAAAGTTTAAACCTTGTTTCAATTATTATTTTTGCTATTTTCTGAAGTATTTTTTTCCTTTGCATAAATGAGAAAATATTCCCTTGATAGTCTTTTAATACAGTTATTTATACTCGTTTCTTCAAAATGTTTTACCCAAATTATATTCTTTCCAATTTTTATGGTCACTAATCTTTCAAAGTTTTATGAAGAATGTTATATTTTGATAATGTTAGTAAAATACAGCAAATTGTTTATAGCATAAATTTATATTGTTTGAAAAATTTTTAAATAATAATAATTTTTTAAATAATTATTACAATTTAATGAGACACATCAGTTTGATATCGTAAATGTTAGTGATTTTTAATGAACATTAATCTTTTAACATTCGCGAATTTTCATGTTGCGAGTTTGAAACAAAAAAAGGAGAACTTTTCGCGAAGACTGAATTTGGTTATTCACTTTTATTTATTGTTATTTTTTTTTAGGTAGAAAAAAGCTTTTTACAAAGCAAACTTACTCTCTTTTTCCAATTCTATGGAAATAAATGACTCTATGCACTTATGTACTGTATAACCTAATGTACTTCTGTATCATCTAATTAACGAAAAATTCAACTCTTGTTTTAAATGAAAATATCAATAAGTGCTTTTCTTTCCTTTTATGGATTTTTTTTTTCATTTTTTTTTCATTTCGAATTTTTTTTTTATGTTAAGCCAAATATTTTCTGCAGAAATTGTCGGGGAAATTTAAAACATCAACAAGAACATATTGAAAGTAACAGAATGCGATTGATTGGTTACTGTTAAATTTAAAATAGAATTTGAGGCCGCAATGTTTCCTTTCATAGCAACTCATAAACTTTAGATCTGTGCTGTCAAAGAGCCATACATCACTATTTTTTTCCATATTACACTAGCAAATAAGTCTTGTATCATATGTTTATAATTATTCAAACTTATTTGAAGTCTTGTACTTTTAACATTTAATCTCTATAAATAAAAGGAATTCTGAGGATAATTAATTAATTGATTGAGGCACAGGGGAAAGCAAATCTTGGCAATGCGCCAACTCGGTCCAGAGGAAGCAAATCTTGGCAATGCGCCAACTCGGTCCAGAGGAAGCAAATCTTGGCAATGCGCCAACTCGGTCCAGAGGTATAAAAGCAAGATAGAAAAAAACGCGCAGGTCTGTGCATTCAAGTACAACCACCCATATGTATATGCTGAAAGTTTGTTCTGACGCTCACCCGACGCACGTGGAGTGCCGATGGTCCGGGGAGAGTCACCGGGGGATCCGTCGCCAGCTGAGAGAGAAGCGTAGAGTCACCGGGGGATCCGTCGCCAGCTGAGAGAGAAGCGTACCATACACATAAATTATTAAATAAACTTTCAAATTAAGCCCGGCGAAGCGGGCTGCGTATGCTAGTGCTTAATAAATATATTTTTTTAAACTTCCGTTTCTTTTTTCCTTGAAATAATAATAATAATAATAATAATAATAATATTTTTGTATATACAGAAAAGTATTCTCAACCTTCACGATTTTGAAATTCCCGGATTTTTTCGGAAATTTACGTATTGCGAATTCTAATGATTTACTGTGTTTGAACATAAATAGCAACATTAACAGGACTGCTAACCTGAGTTCATATGAAAACGTTTTTAAATTCAAAAATAATTTTAAATAACAAAAATTTTCTGCACCAAACAATTCATTTTCTAAGAAAATTGAGAATATTTTCAAATAATAATGTGTTCATCTGGAAATAAATCATAAATCAGAAACAAAATTTTTATTAATCATAAAATTAATTTTAGCTAAAAACGAATTTCTTAAAATAAATGATGATATTGATATAGATAATGTGAGAGAGTGTATGAATATATTTAATAAGGATTTTCTAAAATGTTTGTTTTACGTCAAAATTTTACAGTTATATTGCCGTGCTAACTAAACATGGCTATAACATGCAGTAAATATCTACGTACTAAACGATAATTTAGCTGAGGAGGCACACAGAAAATACATTTGTAATTTAATTAAAGGGCGAAAACAACTAGGAGATTGCGAAAATTTATACCTACATAAATGCATTTCCTGCACCCTTTATGTTTCCCAAATTTTAAAACAAGATCGTAATCAGATATGGATCTCTTTTAACAATAAGTTAGGTTAGGAATATTTAATTTTTACCAATGTTAGAGTCAATGTATTTTTATTCAGAGATACAAAGTTTATTGTTGGCGAATTGTGAAGTGCCGAATTTTATATTTTTTCAAAAGGGCAAATGTCTTTTTCCTTAATGTCAAATGTAAAAAAATGTTTAAGAATGTCAATAATATTTTGTTAAATGTCTTATGGCTTCTTCCTTCGTGTACCACTCTAATACCCACTCGCACGTATTTATTGCGGTTTTAGTCCCAGAAATACCGTTTTTAAATGCGCATAAGTTTATTTCCAATGACAGGACATGGAATAACATAATAAAAAATACTTGAATATGCCGAAAAAAACTGTAAATTTTTTAAAATTATTTTTGGCTGTTTGATTGAAACCTATAACTTTTTGAACTTATTCTTTCAGTTTTCATGACAAAATTCGCTAAACGCGCGTATTTTGATTAGAAACCAAAAAGTGTTTATATGCATCCAATATGTTTTAAAATTCGAAATTGACATCATCTTAAAAATTTGTAATTCTGAGAAATCTGTAATCCTACAGATGTGAAGTTGTCGAAAGCTGTAAGCTTACTAACATTTTACCTGTGCACTGTACAAGAAAAGATGTAAATCAACAAAACTAATTTTAGTAAAATTACAGAAATCTGTAACTTTACAAACCAATTTACTAAAATTGTAGTTATCTTACTAAAGTTTTATCTCTAACATGGGTTATATTTACATAGATAATTTTGGGAATCCCAATTTCCTAAAAAGTTTCTGGTAACCTTACAGTTTTTTTATGCAAATCTGCTTACACAAATTTATGCTGTTGCCATTATTTTATGTTGCCTACATAAAAAGTTGTAGAAATCCTCGTATCCTACAAAACTTTTAGTTACTTTACAGATATTTTTTACAGAATAAACCTTCACGAATAGTATAAATATTATTCACAGTTCAATAAGATTAAGCATATTGGTTAATCTTTTACAACTTTTTGCGACGCAAATTTTGTTTTTAATCATGTTGTTCACAAAGCATAAAAAATCAATTTATTAAAATTCAGTTTTTAAACGGATTGAGTTTGAAATATCATTTATTTTCTATAACTGATGGTGTAAAATTTTCAATTGTGCGATAGTTACAAGTTAAACAAATTTGTTCAATAAGCGAAATGTATTTGATAAATCATTCTCAAAGTCAAAATAACTTCAACGTTATCTACAACACTTTATTAAAATATAGTTTAAAGAAAAATTAATATAAAATATATTCTGTATTCTTAATAATATTTTAAACTATTTTATTCGCAAACAATTCAGAATGTCCATATCGGGTGAAATATTTCTAGGCAGAAAATTTTCATAGCCAAATTCCATTAAAAATGTACAATTGCTTCTAAAAGCAAAGCTTTGAAAATTGAAACAAGCCACAAAATGAAATGGTTAATATTTAGTGTATCGTTAAATTTTGCAATGGGAAATAAATTCCGTACAGAAAATAACACAAAAAAGAAAACGTTTTCTACGTTTTTCTAAAACGTGTTCTACTAAACAAACACGGGAAAATGAATTATGAAATGAAGTTTTGAATGGAAATTACGCCATTATGTAATAATTTAAAATATCACCAAAAAGGCATGCCACATTAATTTCTTAAGTAAATTGCTTATTGTAGTTGTTAATCATTGATTAACGTTGAATGAATTTTTTTCTTTATTTGGAAATTAAAAATATGCTATGCAAATGGAAATATTTGCCTTTGCAATGAAATGATTAGATTTCATGGTAATTTAAATTTAACATTTTACACTATAATTGAAAATGTTTTTATAATTTCGGTGCAATTTGTGGTTTAATGTGCGGTTTAATTTCTGGTTTAGGAAGCTGCAAAAATTTTTATTTGTTTGTAAGCCATAGAAGTCTGGTAAAACATATTAGTAAGGAGCATTACTAAGGCACAGAATATGCATATTTTTTTTCCCCATTTTTATACTATCGCACTGTCTTAATTACATTTTTTCAAATAAGATAACAACATTTTAAAGTAACAATTAAGGAAATATATAGTGGTTAAGGCCAAAAATAAGGACAAAGCAAGATTAAAATATTCATTACTCCGTATATGCTTCTATCTTTCAAGTGATCAAACTGAATAATTTTCTTATAACTATTTCTGACGTATAAATTCATTGTTTTCTTTTTACGTTTTATTCTGCGTATTAATAATCAGAGAGCGTAAATAATATTAAATGGTAATTAAAAAACAATGACGGAAAACAAACTAATGTTGCACCAAAAGAATAATAGACAAAATACGTAGAAATATTAATTCAAACTGAAAAATAAATCTCTCAAGCATGATATTGTTTTAAAAATGTACTTTTGAAAATTCAAATACTGCTTTATAATCCTATTTTTGATTATTCAAATAGCTTGTTACCATAAATGTTTGTTTTCTTAACAGATTCTCATTTAATAGCTCGTTTTGTATAATTTATTCAAAATTAACTAGAGTGAGTTAAATTGTGTGTTATTTTTTAAGGCTCTTTTCGAAAGGCAGCTTCATTTTTCAAAAGTTTAAACTTTGTTTCAATTTTTATTTTTGCTGTTTTTTGGAGTATTTTTCCTTTGCATAAATCAGGCAATATTTTCTTGGTACTCTTTGAAGTCAGTTCTTTATATTCATTTCTTGAAAAGGTTTTACACAATTTATTTTATTTTGAAATTTTATTGTCATTAATACGTATGTTTTATGAAAACTGTTATGTCTTATCATTATTAGTAAAATACAATAAATTGCATATTGCATACATTTATGTAATTTAAGTAATTTTTAAATAAAAATAATAGTTTAAATAATCATTAAATTTTAATAAGACGCATTAGTTTGATATCGTAAAATGTTAGTGATTTTTAAAGTACAGTAATCCCTTAACAATCACGAGTTTTGGTATCGCAAATTTGAAAAAAAAAGGCGAATTTTTCGCGATATTGAAATTTAATTCTACACACACACACACACACACATATATATATATATATATATATATATATATATATATATATATATATTAGTGCTAAGTGACTTTGGGCACTTAAGTACTGTACAACCTACTATTACTGTATCGACTAAGTTGCGAGAAATTTAACACTTGTGTTGAGTGAAAATATAAATCAGTAATTTTCTTTTTTTTATGAATTTTTTTTCAATTTTCTATAATTTTGAATTTTTATTCTATGTGAAATATATTCTTCAAAAATTTTTCGGAGAAATTTAAAACTTTAACAAAACATGCTGAAAGCAGTAGAATGCGATTCTTCACTGGTGACTGTTAAATTTAAATTAGAATTTGAAACTGTAATTTTTTCCTTACATAGAAATTAATGAACATAAGATCTGCACTGTCAAACAGTCATGCATCGCTAAATTTCTTTCCATAAAACAAACAAATAAGTTTTGTACAATATGTTTATAATGATTCAAACATATTTGAAGCATATACTTTTAATAAATATATTTTTTGAACTTCAGGTCCTCTTTTCTATTAAAAAGAAAAAAAAATCTGATCCTTTTATTGTACAGAAAGGTCTTCACCTCCTTCGCGATTTTGACAGTTGCGGATGTTCTCGGGAATTAAATCCGCACATATGTTAAAGGATTATTGTATTTCAATATAAATAGCAACTTTAGTAGGGCTGTTAACATGAATTCACACGGAAACTTTTTTAGATCTCAAAATAATTATAAATAACTAAGTTTTTGTGCTTTATACATTTCAATTTCCAAGAAAATTGAGAATATTTTAAAATAATAATGTGTTTATCACAAAACAAATCATAAATTATAAACAAAATTATTATTAATCATAAAGTTAATATTAGCTAAAAACGCATTTCTTAAAATTTAGTGATGAGATTGATATTGATAATATGAGAGAGTGTATGAATATATTTAATAAGGATTTTTTAAAATGTTTATTTTAAGTCAAGATTTTACAGTTATATTCTTTTGCTACATTGGTCATAACATACAGTAAATATTTAAGTACTCTAACGATAATTTAGCTGAGGAGGCACACAGAAAATATATTAATAATTTAATTTAAGGGGAAAAAAACAACTAGGCGATTGAGCAAATTTATACCTACACAAGTAATGATTTCCTGCAACCTTTATGTTTTTCAAAGTTATGGAGATTATAAATGTATAATAATTTGTTAAAATTATTATACCGCACATTATATTGTCGTACAAAGGTATAATAATTTGTTACGTTGGGAGATTTTTTCTTTCACCAGGGTTTGAGTCAGGGTGTTGTTATTCAGCGATACAAAGTTTAATACCGGCGAATTGTGAAGGCCCTACTTGCAGGTATTTATTAGGGTTTTAGTCCAAGAAATCTAATCTTTAACCCTATCATTGTCTTGAAACAGGATAAAATTTCAATGTTGTTCTCTATTAACTTTGTTTTAAATGCTAAGTAAATATAATTCTTTCAACATTATATAATAATAATAATAATAATAAATTTGAATGTAATCCTTGAAAATATTAATCATTCTTTAATGTTTAGAAAATTCGCAAAATCTATAATATTATATTATCTTAAATATTTATTAAATTTCAGTTAAACCTGCAGCTTAGTGAAGTGAGTATTATGTTCCAAATACTTAGCGAAATATTTTAAATATACATTAGTTTATTTACAATGATTGCAAACGGAATAATATAATGAATACGCGAATAAGACGAAAAATAAATTATAGATTTATTTATTTTTTAAATTTAGTCAATATAATTTAAACGCATGACATTTTGCACTTGTCATTTAATTTTCATAAAAGATTACGCTAATCGCCTGTATTTTGTTTATAAATTAAGAAAAGTTTATATCCTTCCCCTATATTTTCAAACTTCTGTATGTCCCATCAAGAACATAATACTTAGTTTTTGCAAGTAAAAATTCAAATTTTACTAAATGGGTTTTATAAGCTCAAATACATTCAATGCGATGTGTTTATAATTAAAATTTATAATTTGATCTGAGCAAAAAAAAAAAAAAAAAAAAAAAAAAAAAAAAAAAAAAAAATCATTTTTTATGGGAAAAAGATTTTATAGATTAGAATCTCCACAAAATAGAACAAGGGTGAAAATAACTATGTGCAAAGCAATTATAATTAAACGCTTTCTAAGACTTCTGAAAAGGCATAAAGAATCTTTACTGATCAATAATATTAAATATATGGATAAAACTTCTATGACTAGATTACACACAGATTATATTTTTATGTCATGATTTTTATAAATCCTAAAGAATTTATTAAAATGCAGTTTTTAAATGGATCGATTTTCAAGTATAATTTATTTTCTATAATTCACGATGGAAAGTTTGAAATTGTGCGAAATACATCAATGTTATCCACAACCCTTTTTTTTAAATACAAATTAAAGATCAATAAATATTAAATATATTATTTATTCTTAATAATATTTCAAACTATTTTAATCGCGAACACTTCAGAATTTCCATCTCACCTGTAATATTTCTTGGCAGAAAATTTAAGTAGCTAAACTGCATTAAAAATGTACAAACTATTTTTAAAGCAAAGCTTTGAAAATTGAAACAAGCCACAAAATGGAACGCCTATTATTTAGTGTCTCGTTAAATTTTTCAAAAGGAAATAAATTCCGTGCAGAAAATAACACGGAACAGAAAATGAAATTTTCTAAAACGTTTCTACTAAACAAACACGGGAAAATGAATTTTGAAATGAAATTTTGAATGGAAACATTCGCAATTGTGTAATAATTTAAAATATTACCAAAACGGCCTGCCATATTAATTTCTTAAGTAAATCTAGCTTATTTTAGCTGTTAATCTTCAATTAACGTTCAATAAAATATTTTGTTTATTTGGAAATTAAAAATATGCGGTTTAACTGTAAATATTTATATTTGCAATGAAATGTTTACAATTCACAGTTATTTAAAGTTAACATTTTACAGCGTAATTTAAAAGATTTTACAACTTCGATTTAATTTGTGATTTAATTTGTCACTTAAATTCCCATGCTCTAACGTGCGTAAATGTACTAGAATTCTTATGTAATTTGTATGCGTTATTGAGGAGACTGCGTGTTTAATATTGATAAAATATGTTTAAATATATAGTAAATTTATTGGGACACTTAAAGGAGTTCTGTTGTAAAAATTCTGAAACATGGATCAATATTACTTAAATATACTCCTTTTTTTCTTTTGCTTTTAGAGTGATTATCTTGAAAAAAAAATAAAAGGTAAAAGGCTAAACTCATAACAAATTTTCCATGCTCTTAGACTATTAAATGTGTGCTGTATCTATAAAGCAGCATATTAAAATGTCTATAGTGGAAGAAAAAATTAATGAAATAGTGAAAACAATTATTCACAGAGAAATTATATATATATATATATATATATATATATATATATGTATAAACGTTTCATTTCACTGCATTTTACAACAAAAGCTACTACTATGTATGATATTACGTCATGTTGTGATATCATGCTGTGTTATAGATTTCGTTCATTACTTTTACTTTCATCTGAATAAGTCTAATTATACTTTATCTCTTTTTTATTGACGGCTGCGGGTGATTCCTTAAAATCCTTCATGTAACTAAAAGAATCACAGAAGATACCTCTTTTTATTAATTTTCCTTTCATCTCTATCAATAATGAATAAAGGGTGTTGCCTAAATAAGAAGGCATTGTTTAAAAATACTCTATTTTGCATAATTATATCGACGTCATTTTATACGTTTCCGGTTAATGCAATCTACCTTGTACAATTTCTTGTACATTTTCTCTACTTTATTTGTTTCCTCTACATTAGAGTCTTTGGCCTTTGTTCTATTAGGCCAGTAGCTAAGAATTTCCGCTGGTAAAGAACCAACAAGATTTCACAAACGATAAAGGTTGAACAGAAGAAACATTTGTGTTTAACTTTTTTACAAACTTTGATTTCCACAGTACTTTATGATATTATATTTATTTAAATAGAGCAATTAATAATCATTATAATTTTAATCCTTTTTTGGTTTAAGATTTTTATTGTGTAAAGATTAGAAATTCGAAAGTACGAAAACTTTTATAATTCCCTTGCTTCTCCTATTAATCAAATTCTGCTGTACATATTTTGATATATATGGAATTTTACAAATTCAATATGATTTCAAAGCTGAACTCAAAGTACAAATAGTTAATACTAAAAAAAGTAATTAGGTTAAAAATAATTTTTGATAACCATTTCTTTTTAAGGTAGAAAATAATTATTTTTTATTAACTCATAACAATATCGAATAATCTAAGTATAATTCTTATCCAGACTCCTGGAATGAAAGAAGGAAATTTTATTTTCATTTCAAAGAGTAAATTATATTTGTAAAATTTGGATAAAATTTATTTATAATATTTTCTAACTACCTCCAAAAAGTCATCCATACTCTGTTTTGATATGAATTTTAATTGAATAATACGCAAAAAGACAATATTTGTTATATATAGATGTCTAAAAACTCGTTAAATATCAATTAATCTATTTGGATTGCTAGTGTTAATGTTATTAATGTAACAGTAATTTTTTTATTGAAAAAAAGTAGGTCTCAAAAGTGTTATCTAGATTTAAATGCTGTGCCATAAGCAATAAGTGTCGCATTATAATAAAAAAAAAGACCATCAATTTTGTTTCAACAAGATGTAGATTTTAAAATCAAATTGAGAAATGTTTTCTTTCCACATACTTTGAACTGTAAGAATCGCATGATTTGCAAAAGTTAGAAGGAATAGATATTGAATTTATATCTTGGATTTTCTATTTCTGCTGTTGTGCTTGATTTATTGTTTCAGCAAAGGTGTTTCCTCGCATGGCAATGTTTAGAATTTTCTAGATTTTTGTTTTAAATATCCACAAAAGTTTTCCGTAGCCAATAAATAGATATTTTATTTATAGTTATTTGCATTTTTTTCTTTTCCAGACCAATTATTATTTAAATATTTGTAATGAAAAAAAAACTTTTTGAAAAAATCGCAATTTAAGTGACAGCGTTATAACATTAACATTAAAACTAATAGTACATACTCTGTTTAAATAATTTTTTTACTTTTAATTCGTCTTTTACATTTGCATACATTTGCTTTTTAAGTCTACAAACTTTTTATTTAATTCTCAGTGTTCACATGTTACTGTATTAAGTAAAATTAACGCTGTGAAAAAAATATGTGTGTTAAGAGTTTTGAAGACTGGATAATTATGATTGTAAATATAATCATCCAAATGTCAATAAAAATTTTAAAGTTTTATCTAAATAAACAAATATTTATAAAGTAACCTAAAAATAGCCTGTAGCCTGTTCTAGTTAAACATACAACAGTATAAAACATCGACATTTAATATATTGTCAAATATACAATTTTTAGAATTATAATAAATAAATTCACAAAACAAAATTGCAGCTGTAAAACCCGTCATGTTGCTAAGACAAAACTGAATTAAATCATTTCAAAATTATCTAAATAAGTGCAAATTAGTTAAAAATATATTCGTGTGTTAATTATGAATATATATATACATATTAAACATGGCTTTACATTAAAATTGTTTTAAAATTAATCAATTTTTATTCCATTCCAAAAATAGTTATTATTATTATTATTATTATTATTATTATTTTAATAACACATCTATGCTATTTATTATATATATTTCAATTTCTAAATTATTTCTCAATCAATGACAAAAATATCTATAGTTAAAACTTCGAGAACAACAAAATCATTTGCTCAAAGAAATATTGCTTGTTAAAGATGAAAAGAATTGTAGGTGATAGCAGTTGCCATTGTGTCAGAAAGGTAAAAGAAAACTCTTTTACTTGTTATATTGAGAAAATAAAAAAGTTCAATGTTTATTGGAGCATCAATTATTTTTATGGTTGTGTAAGCTTCAATGTATACAGTTTTTAAAAGTAGCTAATAATAAAAAGATAATAATAAATCAGATCTAAAAATATTAAATTAATTATTAAAAAAACAATGTGAATATAAATCGATACCTAAAATTACGGGGTATTTTTAAACAAAACCCAATATTTTAAAGCTGACTATAGACAAAACAAATTTAATAAAGGTATGAAATTTTGTGAAAGATATAATAAAAAATAGAAATTTGTAAAAGCGAGAAAAAAGTCAAGTGTTTGCAATATGATAAAGTTTTTACATTTTCAGCATACATTTATTATAGCTTAAAAATAATGAGCAATAATCTTTCCTCATTGAAAGACAGCCTTAAGCGACATGTTTTTAGAATTTTGCAGAACATACTGACGAAAACTGTCGAACCGATCGTAAGGTGCCAGATGGTCCTTGAAAAGGATGACCCCCCACATGATTTTTAGGACGTACATCAACAGATTAATTTCTCATAGTTTAAATAAATATGTTAATAATCTAGATCATTCTGCTACACCAGTTTCTTATTTTAATCTAATTATTTTACCGTTTTATCATAGCATTAGCTTTAAAGTTGCAAATATTTTAAGACATTTTGATTTCAAAGTGGTATCCGAACCAGTCAATAATTAACATTTTCTCAATTAAAAGATAAAATTTCTCCTCTGGATTATTGGGGTATTTACAATATGCAATGTCAGTGTGGTTTGTCCTACGTCGAACAAACCAAACGTAAACTCCGAAAAAAGAGTCGGAGAAAACATAATATATGTTCTCTTTACATAAAGAGAAATAAATTTAAATATTCCTCTATTACTTCCCATCGTTGTGGGGGAGATTCATAATTTTTAATTTTACCTCAGCCATGATTGTCCAAAAATGCACTAATCCGCTTGATTTGGACTTTTCTGAAGCACTCCATATCAATAAAGTAAAAAACTTCTTGGTTAATAATTTATCTAGCTTACCGTACATCTCAACTTTATGGTTAGATTTGTTGTGTTACGAAACATTATTTCCGGTTTGATTCTATTGGTTACTGAAGCTTCATAGTATTTTGGTTCTGTGTTTGCAATCATTTTGGTTTTTGACTTGCGACAGTTGTGGGTTTTTTTTTATTTTAAACATATTATCCCTTGAACACTGAGGAAGCGAATCCCAGTTACTCGCGAAAGTTATACGTCTATTAAATGTTTTTAATTATTGTGTTTTCAAACGTTTAATTTTACTTATTGTACTATACGCTTTATCAGACAAACCTGCTAAATCCTGAATCATTATTGTGTATCCGGGATTATTAATTATTAAATAAATGAATGCCATCATCAATTTAGATTTAAAACTTCCCATCGCTGATACATCCAGAGATTGTACTACATGCGTGCAGTAAAGAGGGATTGTCAACACTATAAGCCCATGTTCTTTGATATTCTTAATTAGCCTCTTTTCACATAGAAAAAATTCCAAAAAAAATAATATGTAGGTACATCAACAACTCTTTACTTCATAGTTTTAGAAGTTTAATAGTGCCCTATCACATGGAGTTTAACATTACAACTTTTTACTCAATTCAGCTGAAGAATTTCAATAAAACAAAACTTATAAACTAAATATTACATCTTTATTTAAGTCTCGAACAATAAATCAAAATTTTAGAGATACAAAATTGTCAGAAAAATTCTTACAACATTATTTTTTTAAGTTTAGATTGAGGAGGTAGAAAAATACATATCTTGTTTAGACAGTATTGAGCATACAAAATGGTGCAGATTTTTATATTTATTTTACTGAAACTTTAATGATGTATTTCCATAGATATTTTTAAAGAATAATTTATTTGAAGAAAAATATTTAGAGTTTTCAAAGGTGCCCGCAGTTCAAACGTGTCCCCCTTTCTCTTACTCAAAAATGACATCATGAAAATGTCGTTTATTGCTCAAAACAAATCTCAAATTTTTCATTTGATGAGCGTTAGATGGTATTAAATACATCTTCTTTATTTTTCCACTCATGATTTCGGTGAGTTTTTGACAAATAAAAAGATGCTTATTTATTTCTTTTTTCTTGTTGTGGAACTGGATTGAAAATTGTAAATCTAAATTATTTAAACTGATCAAAAATCATTCGTTTTTTATTTTATTTCTTTTATAAATTATTTCTTGCAAGCATTTTTCCTTCAACATTACATTTCTTAAACATTTATTACAATAGAATATTTTCTTTATCAACTTTTTTACTAATAAATACGATAATTATTACTATAAATTATTAATTTGTAAATAATTTACTATTAATTGCTTATAACTTGTCACTCACCTGTCACAAGCCAAGCATCATAATGATAACTATTTACTACAATTATTCTATATAATCTGCGACGTTTAAATATTAGCTAAGAAATTTAATTGACAGATTTATATCAAAGTTCACAGAGAGAGTGTTCCCATTACCTGCCGTCATTTTATGTCCTTATAATTAGCCAGGCTCAGAATAATGCATCATAAAAATAAAAAATATTCTAAATTGCATTTCTAAATGTGGACAAGAAATTTTTACTCAAATGGCTTAAAAATTATTTTATGAAATGGCATCCTCTATGTTGCCTCATTATTCATAACTATAAAAAAAACATCCAAACTGTGCAAAGATCTAACACTTCATCAAACTGTCAAAATTTAAGTATTTTACAATAATTTTAGAGATTTGAGAAATATATATTTTCTCTTTTTTCAAAAAAATTCGACAGTCTCGAGTGTTGAATTGTTTTTTTTTCCAAGATGATAACTTTGATGATGACTTTATAATTTTCTTTAAAGTATATCGATTCTGACATTTTGTTTGAAACATTGTCGCATCATAATAACGGTGCAGAATTTTGAAATTTCTAAATATTACGCTACCCATTTTTTATTTTAATTAAAATTGCACATTAGGTTTTTTTTAATATATATATAAACTTTTACATATATCTGAATAAAAAAGGAAGTATTAAAATGTTTTATTATTAACTAATTTTAAGTGTTTTTTCTTTTTCTTTTTTTTTAAATTTCAATTATTTCCAATTCATTGCTTAGTTAGAATAACTTAAGCGGAAATTTCGGCTAAATCTGTATTACGAATTATCAAGTTTACATATAATTAAAATATACTATATTAAATGCTTTTAAAAACACACTCATATTTAATTATCTTATGTAACATTAGGAAAAGGTTGTAAATTTCTTAAAAGAAATTGATGTAAATAATTTAAATATTGTGATATAAATATGTTAATTTATTACATTTCTTAAGAGTTCTTTATAATAAAATGTTTTTATAAAGTTTTTGGCTAATAAATCCGATAATTATTACTATAAATTCTTAATTAGTAACTAATTCGTTTTAATTGCTTATAATTTGACAATGAGCCGTCACAAGCGAAACAAAAATATTAAGAATAATTTAATAATTACACTTTATAATATGTGAGGATTAAATGTTCAGTTAAAAAATTCCATTGACTGATTTATATGAAAGTGCACAGACAAAATGTTCCTATTACCTACCATCATTTTATGTCCCTATAATTAAACTCCCGATTCATTATAATGTATCATAAAAATAACACATATTCTGTAATGCATTTCCGAATGATGACAATAAATTTTTATTGAAATGGCTTTTTTTTGTGTGAAATGTCATCATCTATGTTAGATCATTAATTTTAAAAATAACAAAAAAAACCATCCAAACTGTGCCAAGATCTAATACTTCATCAAACTGTCAAAATTTAATTATTTTTCAATAATTCTAGAGATTTGAGAAAAAAATAGTTCCTCTTTATAAAAAATAAATTCGATAGTCTCGAGTGTTGAATAGATTTTTTTTTCAAAGATGATGTCTTTAAAACTTTCTTAAAAGTGTATCGATTCGGACATCTTGTTTGAAACATTGTCGTATCATAATTATGATGCAGAATTTAAATATATATATACATATAAATTGCACATTAGTTTTGTGCCATTCTTTTGCGCCATTTGTGTATAATTTATTCCTATATAACGAAACTTTTATAATATAGTTCAAATTCGAAAAAAATCTTTTATTAACATATAAACTTGTATATAATATCTGAATAAAAAGGGAAATATTAAAATTACTTTATTATTAATTAATTTTAAGAGGTTTTTTACTTTAATTATTTTAAATTTGACATGTAGTTTCAATGACTTAAGCGGAAATTTCAGTTCAATCTATATTTTGAACAGTCTAGTATTTTTTTATAATAATTAAAATATACTATATTATATGTTTTCGAACATTTAGATATATTTAAATATTTTATGTAATGTTTAGAAATGGCTGTAAATTCCCTAAAAGAAATTGATGTAATTAATATAAATATTGTGATATAAATATCTTAATTTATAACATTTCTTAATAATTCATTATAATAAAATGTTTTCTTTATAATCATTTTTCTAATAAATACGATATTTATAACTATAAATAACCAATTAGTAATTAATTTACTGTTAATTTCTCAGTATTTCTCAATCAGCTGTCACAAGCCAAACAAGCGTAATGATAATTATTTATTATAATTGCACTATTTAATATGCGCAGTTTAAATATTTAGCTAAAAAAATTATTTGACGAATTTAAATCAAAGTATACAAACATAATATTCTTATTACTTCCATCATTTTATGTCCTTTTAATTAGCCACTCGCTTCAGAAAAATGTATCATAAGATGACAAATATTCAAAATGGATTTTCTGCATTTTCTTATGACAAGAAATTTTTATTAAAATACTTTAAAAATTATTTTATGAAATGTCATCATCTCTGTTAGATCATTATTCATAAATTTAAGCAAAAAAAAAAAAAAAAAAAAAAAAAAAAAATCCAAATTGTGCAAAGATCTAACACTTCATGAAACTGTCAAAATTTAAGTATTTTTCAATAATTCTAGAGATTTGAAAAATATATATTTTTTCTTTTTTCAAAAATTTCGACAGCCTCAAGTGTTGAATTGATTTTTTTTCCTGGATGATGTCTTTAAAATTTTCTTAGAAATGTATCGATTCTGACATTTTGTTTGAAATATTGTCGTATCACAATAACGATACAGTGTTTTCAAAATTCTAAATCTTACGCAACTTATTTTTTAAAATTAAAATTGCATATTAGTTTTTTCATTGCTTTATTTTGCGGGATTTGCGTATAATTTATTCGTATATAACGAAACTTTTAAAATAATTGTTATCTTTTATAAGACAGTTAAATTCGCAAAAAAATCCTTTATTTATTTATAATTTTTTACATGTATCTGAATGAAAGATGATATATTAAAATAATTGCGATACATCATTTCGTAACAACCTATTATTATTATTTTGATTTATATAATGAAGAAGTACTGTGATGTAGAATCACATATAGTTTTCTTAAATTTTACATTTTTCTAAATTACAGTTAAAACTAATTTTTAATTAAATATCTATTTTATCTTTGTGTCTTATTTCAATTCCACAATAACTTTCCGTTAAAAAGTAAAGAAAGAAAACATGTAACATCTGCTGTATCAGTAAAACGATTCTCAGATAAAGAGTTCCTTCAGATGAATTTTCGGCTTCGCTAAAATAATAAAAGAAAGAATAAAGATCGAATGTGTTTGCGGTCAGTAAAATTTCATTTTCTCTCTGCGTAATGTTGAGCCTAACTTCTTTATTACATAAAAACTTTTCATGTACATGCTCTGTATTTTGTCTATTGATAACATTCTCCCAAAACAGACATATAACGTACGATGTTGGCGCGAATTCTTTTTGGCGTATTTTTTTAGGACTGCCCATTTCTGGTTGCCCTGCATTAAATTCAAAATCATCTTAATTGTTTAAAGCGTAACAGAAAATTTCATGGTTATGATATCATTCACTTTTCATATGCTCCTTTCGCCAATTCTAAGATGCCAATGTGTGAATTCTGAATGAGAAAATTCAATTGCCTCTCTCTCCCTTCACGGACTCAGACATGTAAAGAAGGTATCTTAAAAAAATGCTTACAGGCACCATTCCTAATTATTTCAGTAAGAAATGATTTAATTTTTATAACTCTACTTTAAATAAACAAAGTTCTCAAAAGGCATTTATTTTATTGATCACAGCCTACAACTCTAGCGAATGCATTTTTTTGAAAAGAACCTGGTCGCAATACTTTAAAATACAGATCTACACTACAAGTACATTTATATAATTTCTGAAAAAAATCTTTAGTAGTTTAATTTACATTTCAGATTATTTCATTTATACTGCAAATTTCTCTTTTTGAACATATATTGAAATAAGAGTAAAGAAACTATGATGTGTGTGGTGACAATACATCTTCCGAATCGTATTTTCAATATCATTTCCATTTATCAAATTTATTACAAATAGCTATCAGAAGTGCAATATGAATTTTGCCCAAAACCGCTCAAGACACTTTTTGGTATTTATTTCACTTTTAAACAATTTTGTTATAAATTCTCTAATAACTATCTGGTAGAATATGTAATATATATAAGTGAAAAATTCAGGTACAATGTAAATAAACATTAGCTTTTCAGAAGCAAAGTGCTTGAATCCAGTTATTTCCTTAAAATTAAAATCGTTTGAGATAATCAGGTAATTAATTCACAGTGATACAAACACACATACATAAATAACATGATAAAGCATTTTTTTCATAAAAATTATTATTTTTCAGACTTTTATGCACACAAATTTAGCACCAAACGTTAAACAATGTTTTAATTAGAATTACTAAAGAATATAAGTTTCAATATTATTTTAATATTGTTTTAAAACTCGTTTTTTGTCAATTATTCATAACTTCGTAATGCAAATCTCCGTTTTGTTTAATACAACCATTTACATTGTCCCTTTTATGAGCAGAAAA
>CAXHSM010001196.1:0-38000 GCA_964019185.1 Maratus speculifer
AATGTGTATTTCATGAAAGGATCACTTTAAAAACCATAATTTTATTACCGTAAAATCCCGTTAATCCGCAATTCCCAATCAAAAGCTAGTCCCCGCTATAAAAAAATCGCTGAATAAAACGCTAATTTTGCCAAAGAATCACGAAATATAACCGCAAATTTATTGAAAGGATCGCAAAAAAATCATGAATTTCGCCGAAGTATCGCTAAAAAACCCACATTTCAACAAAAGATTGAAGTAAAAAAGCGAAATATGTCAAAAAATCTCTAAAAAATACAAATTATGTCCAAAGATCGCACAAAAATCGTGAATTTTTCAAAGCATCGCCAAAAAGAATTGTCAAAAAATTGTTAGAAAAAACGCAAATATGTCGTATCTATAAATAAACGGTAAAAAAACGAGAAAAAACGTAAATTTAGGCGAAAAAACGCAGAAAAAAAGGAGAAATTTGAAAAAAAAAAGCATGAAATCTTTTTAAAAATCTCAATGGCGAATGAGAACGGTATGAATCATGATGAAATGAATGGATCATGAATCTTTGATGAAATGTGTGTTTTTTGAGATTTTTTTAATAGATTTCATTCTTTTTATGCTTTTTTTTTTACAAATTTGTCCTTTTTTCTGCGCTTTTTCGACAGAATTTACGTTTTTTTTAAAAAAAACGCAAATTTTTCAAGTATTGCTTCATGTATCAAAATTCATGATTCATTATTCATTCAAATATTTATGATTCATTCAATTCATCATGATTCATTCCATGCTCATCCCTATAAAAACGCTGCAAATTCGTCAAATATCGCGATAAAACCCTGCAAATTTCGTCAAATATCGCGATAAAACCCTGCAAACCTCGTTACAAACTATAAAAAAGTATTAAAAAATTTCGAAATAAAGGCTGCACGATTTCAAATTTAATTTTATCGTAAAAATATACAAAATATACTAAATTTAAAATTGGATTTATAATACAAATGTTAAAAAAAACGCGAAAAAACACTGAATATAACGCAATTTTTAACATTTTGATGTATTTTCGTAAGTGCGGCGCATACGGCGATGCGGCGCTTCTGATGAATATTTGTTTTATTTTAATGCATTTTCGGAGGTGCGGCGCTTACGGTGTGTGCGTCGCATACGCCCGAAAATACGGTACTAATATATTTATTTTAATCAAAGACAGGCTTAAAGGAATGTTAGGAGGGGGAAGGAGAGGGGAGAATGGTAGGTATAACCATAATTAGAGACTCCTAATATACCATGTCTTACTTAAATCATCTGCTGATTGATTTGGTATGAACAAATATTTACACATAATATCAGGCTTTGCTTGCCTAAGAAGAAGTTAAGACTGTTTTTGGTCCACAAATCAATATTTTTAACTGACAGTATTTAGGGAAAAGTTATTGTTATCAATATCCATTTTTTTTTCAATGCATTTTTGTTTCTTTTTTTTTAAGTTGAAAAATTTTGTTCACATTCAAAACAAGGCATTGGCATTAGATACTTTTAAGTAGCATAGAGAGCACCAAGAGTTGAAGTAACACCATTTAGTAGCACCAGAGTAGCATAGAGGTTACTCTGGTGAGACCATACTTATTGAAGTTGCAAATTTCATTCAATGTTTTCATTTAAGTTAAATATATGTTCTGCAGGAAATAATCGATTTTGTAATTTTATATGAGTTATACAAAAAATTAGAAAAAAGAACTATGCACAGATGGTAGAGGGTTCATTCTATCATAAGTGACTGATTATTTATTAAACATTCCTATTTAAAACACTCAAAAAAATAAAAATTTCCTTTAAATTCATTTTAGCCTTTTATTTTTAATGTATTTGGTGTTAAATGAAAAATTCACCATATTTAGGAAATACAAATGAGTGAAGATATTATTAAAATCATGATAATTGTATTCAGCTTTAATTTAGATAATATTTCTTCTTTATTATTATTATCAAATAAAAAGAACTAAATTGATATACTTTTAAGTTGCTACAGAACATCTTAGCAAAACAAACATCTTGCTACATAAATGAAATATAAGATGACAAATTTTCATTACATTTTTCAAGAAACATGTGCTACCACCGTGCCGTATCAGCAAAAGCAAGACTTTTACCCTTTTGGGGGATGTATGTATACATATACATTAGTGTGAACCGAAAAAAACTTTTTTTGAAATTTCGATGATGCAGAAAAATGGCCACTGGTGGCACTCAGTTCACACAAGAAATGTGAGATTTTTTGGACAATTCCTTACCCTTCTGCAAATGGCTTGAAGTTTTGCAAAAATGCTGATTTTTGAACTTTTTTTGGCAAAAATTTTTTAATTAAGTTTGTTTTGGTTATATTTAGTTGAAAAGAAATATTTAATGTGTCAAATGTTTAAATAACCTCTAATTATGCATTATTTTAGTGTTTTGTTCTTTAAAAATGTACAGCTTTTAGCTTGTTTTGCGTTTGGTACCAATACGAAACAACCCAGAACTCACCGCGAGGAGGTATCTGCATGCCGAGTTTTACCCACCCTAGAGGTCTGCACGGGCCGATTTCCAATCATGGCATTCGGGCTGGGCCGGGCTCGGGCCTTACTTCTGAAGACTCGGGCCGGGCCTAGTCACTAATCCTTTCGGGCCGGGCCGGGCCGGGCCGGGCCTAGTCACTAATCTTTTCGGGCCGGGGTGGGCTCGGGCTTTAATTTTTTTTGCTGGAGTATCGGGCCGGGCCTAACATTTTTTTCCGTACGAAGCCGAGACTGATTCCATTCTTCCTAGTTTTCATGGACCAAAATAATCAGTTCCTATTGAATCTTCCTATACGAAAATCTTTTTCTCGAATTTTTATAAATCAGTAATACACTATAACTTCCATAACGGACACTCCCGAATAGCGGACACCTCTATTTAACGGGCAGTTTTCCAATCCCCATTCCCAAAATCTAAATTTTTGTATGTTTAACCTCTGAATAACGGACATTCCAAATAGCGGACAGTAATTTTAGCGATAAATGATAAAAAATAAGTTTTTAACAAAAAAAAAACCGAAGGAAGAAAAGTAAAAAACTTCTAAATTCTTCAGAGCAATACGTCGCAGATTTTGTGATCATAGATAAATGTAGGGGATAAACTGGGGGAAAATCCCCCCCCTAACTCCAGAATTCAGGAGGTAGCTCGGGAGGAACATTTCTGAACAGCTTTGAAGATTCTCCCCCTGAAGATTTGAGATTTTATGCTTTTAATGGTCAAAAAGTGCAATTTCTCCCTGGAACTTTAACATGTCCCCTCCATCCGGAGCCACCGAAATTTCTCCTGCAGAAAAATATCTTAATTCAACATTGCATACATCCGAGAAAAATTTAGGATTTTTTGCTCATTAATCTTTAGAAGTACAAATTTTTTCATCTGCAGAATTCCATAATATATACACCACTTTCTCTTTCGTTTCGAATTCGCGTAATGAAACTTCGATTTTCTTTTCGTAAGAATGTGGATAAAGATGTCTAAAATTTTAATCGAATTTTGTTGCTTAAAAAATAATTTTAATTTGATTAATCATATAATAGATATTTTAGGACATATAAAGTCAATTAATGAAACTTTGAGCACCCCTTAGTAGTTTTTGAAGCTCTGAGGTTTTTACAATAACGGACATCTCCGAATAGCGGACAGTTTCCGCGCTCCCGAGGTGTCCGTTATTTAGAGGTTTTACTGTATTTGGCTTTGTCCAAAAATTTCTGCAAAAAAAGTATATACTTTTAAGCCGTCATTATTCTACAATTAAACATTAGAATTTATTCCTTTTTAAGAATCGTAGATTACTAGGCGTTTTAAAATAGAATTAAACACACACACACACACACACACAAAAAAAAAACATGATTATAACGGAATTTTTTTTAACTCAAAACTAAAAGTTTCTTTTAAAATGTTCATCCATGCAAAATGAATACAACAATACGGGAGATATTAAACATTTACATCTGTTAAAAAGGGAATGCATTTTTTTTTCGTTCCAAAGCGATTTCGTCTTTGGAAATTTTACCATATACCGCTTTTTCGATTTTTTGCCTTCATTACAGGGAATATGGATTAATAATATTAGTGATAACTGAAACATTTACATACAACAAACAAAGATTCATCTAAAAGCATAAATATCGCAGCCTACGGCATTTCTGCATAAATGGAGATTATAAACATGGAAAAAAAAAAAAGACTAATATAATTTTTTTTTTTGGTCTGAACTCTTCCATAAGATTAAAGATCAATGTTCTGTAGAAATTCACTCGAGCCGGGCTGGGTTCGGGCTGAATTTTAAACTTTTTTCCAGACCGGGCCGAGCTCGGGCCGAAATTTTAACTTTCGGGCCGGGTCGGGCCAATATTTCTTTCGTTCGGGCCGGGCCCGGGCCTGGAAATTTCGGCCCGTGCAGACCTCTAACCCACCCTTCTACCATCAGAATGTTACATTCAAAATGCACTGAATCGTATTTACGCTACAAAGTCATTTTTAAAAATGCACTTTGGTGTCTTTGCAGTTTTGCTCTAATGAAGGTATCTCTGCCTTTACTCCTGCATACATTAGATGCAGCTTCTGTCACAATTTTAATGAGTCTTTCAACAGTCTGGGAGTGACTTGAAAAGTAGACTAATGATTCATCCAACATGGATCCTGAAATTACGTTTTCTTCAATTTCTTCTACTGAAAAGGTTTTTGTTTTAGGAAGTTCGCTGATTTCAGCGGCGACCTAGTCGATACACTCATAGTGTTGGTTTCTTTAAAGTTTAGCTTTGGAACCTGAAACTCTTGCACTATGCGGTTTTTATCTTTTTTAAATTACGGCATTGCAATTTCTTTCCTATGCCATTCTTCTAATATATTGTCTATCATCAGTCACCATTGCTATCAGTAAATTCTCAGGATGATCATAGTATCCATTTGTTTGGATAACTGAATTCACTGTCTCCTTTAGGTCATCTGCCACATATATCTAGGTCAATCCGTGGAATTAATTGATAGTCTTTTATTTCTTGCATCAAGGACTAGACCTGATATTTTGTTTTCAGTAATAGCCCTTTCTCAGTTTTCAAGTAACCCCTCTTGGTCACATTGGAAAAGTTTATGTCAAATATTGCAGTATGTTTTCAACATTTGTAATTTTTCAATTAACCTTTCTAGAAGTTCTAATAAAAATCTAACTGTATATACTGATGCCAATTGGGCATCTGATATTGTAGACAGAAAATCTGTAAGTGGTTTTGTCATATTCATAGACCAGGTACCCATAATATGGAATTCAAGTAAACAAAAATGTACTGCCTTGTCTAGTATGGAAGCAGCGTATATTGTCTTGCCAGATTGTATAAAAGAGCTTAATTGGATTTTAAGGATCAGAGACAGTTTTTCATTTCTTAATTTAAATCAAAATAAGCCTGATGATTCTGTGATAATCAAAGTACAATATGTTTTTCTAAGAATTGTGTTGAAAACAATAGAACTAAATATATAGATATTAGATTTTATTTTGTAAAAGATAATTTATGTAAATTTAATCTTAAGTTTGTATCGGGAAAAGCCAAAGTAACTGATATATTCACAAAGGCTTTGCCAAATGAAAAACTTTTGTTTTATTGTAAATGGTTATTTGGCGAAGCTAGAGGCTCCAGGAAAAGGTGGCTTTTGTTGGCTTAAGCTTAAAATATATAAAGTTTCAATTAAGTTTATTAGTATAAAAGTATTTATATATTTTCCCAGTTAGTTTTTCCAGTTTCTCTGCTCAACCAATAACACTTAATATTTTCCAAAGAAACTAAAATTTAAGTAACTTGTTTAAAGTTGTTAAAATGTTTTGAAGTTTATTTAAATATGTATTTAAAGTTTCAATACATTGTTTTTGAATGTTAATTACTTACTAAAAGGAAGCTGGGCTTTATTTGCAGTAGTACAAAGTGTGTACTTTAACTAAGCCTGTCATGCAACATCACAGTTGTCTGTGTTGACATTGTGAAAATGGTTGGTTGGATGAGTGAGTGGTATGAAAATCTTTTCATGCCAGTTAACCTGCAGTTAATTGGTTTTGATGTTTCTCTCTTGCTAATTAAATCTGCATATTAATCTTTAACTGTGTATTTTAACCTCTTTTTTGTATTTAAGCCAGGAGATTGTTTTCAAGGTAGGCAGCATGGGAAGTGAGTGCAATGAAAATGCACTTGGCAGTCTTTAATATATCTCTGACTTGGCTGTTACAAATTGATGTTTAATGGGATTGTTACGCTGTCAGGAACAGTAATGTTTTAGCCACCTTATTTAGCCTTGATTCCAGCCATGCCATGTAGTGTTTGAAATTAGAAGATTGATTTTAATTGTTTTCACTAATTTTTTTTTTTTTTACTTTGTTATTGAATTAATAAATTTGTTTCGAGTTCAACAATTTGTTATCTTAAATTATCGCTTTAAACACCCACCATATACTAGAAAGTTACACTTAGGCATAACTGAAACCTAGAGCAGACCCAATGAGCTGCAAGCCAAGTTTTACCCGTCCTTCTACCCCCAGAATGTTATATTCAAAATTCACTGAATCGTATTTACGCTACAAAGTCATTTTTAGAAATGCACTTTGGTGTTTTTGCAGTTTTGCTCTAATGAAGGTATCTCCGTCTGTACTCCTGCATACCTTGCAACTTCTGTCACAATTTCAATGACTCTTTCCACAGCCTGGGAGTGTCTTGGAAAGTAGACTAATGATTCATCCAAATAGGATACTGAAATTACGTTTTCTCCTATTTCTTCTACTGAAGAGGTTTTTGTTATAGGAAGTTCGCTGATTTCGGCGGTGATCTAGTCGATACACTCATAGTGTTCCATTTCTTTAAAGTTTAGTTTTGGAACCTGAAACTCTTGCACTATGTGGTTTTTATCATTTTTAAATTGTGGCATTGCAATTTCTTTCCTTTGCCATTTTTCTAATATGTTGTCTATTATCGGTCGCCATTGCTATAAGTAAATTCTCAGAATGACCTTAGACAATCAATTTACCCTAGTCTTCATATGTGCCCCATCTCGCCTACTTGCATTAACATAATGAAAAACTTTCCTTTAGATAAACAAAAAATGCTGCAAACTTCATTTGGAATACGGTTCATGCTAGTGTAAAGGTCAATAACATCCAAACATTTCAAGTAGACGAGAGTATATTTACGGACAACTGTCCAGACAAACCAAAATCATATTTTTTTTCAGCTTTGTTGGAAAATGTTAGAAAATTTATTAAGGACCTTGTAATATCACAATACAGTCAAAGTTCTATAATCCGCACAAGTTCAGGCCAAAGGTTGTGCGGATTATGGAATATTGCAAATTATAGAGCATTATGGATTATGCGTCATTTTATTATTCCTAGGCAGTGTTTTAATTCTATATTCAGTATAATATGAAATCTAAAAATAAATTTAATAAGGTACCTCAAAAAATGCCGTTTCTAAGTTATTTTATTAAAAAAATTGTGTGCATTTAAATAAATATCATCACATAGGTTCTGCAATACAGTATGTTTTTTGCTGTTAATAAAATAAAAGAGTTATATATTTTTTTAAATGTTTTATTATGTTTTTTTTTCTTTTTTCATTGTTTCTTTTAAAAAAATAGTTTTTGGATCACTAATTTGTAAATTTTCTTAACTGTTTATTTCATTGTTTACATTTGTAAAGTAATGCGAATTATAGAACTTTGGCTGTGTTTGGTAAAAATATTGTGATGTTATGAGTGATTCAAGCAATATCAAATAAACCTATGCTTCAGGAAAAATGAGTTCAATTATATTGTCAAGAAGTACCTATGGAATGATGTAAAATAAAAAAAAATCATTTTAATTTTTCTGTTACGTCTGAACTGAACATATCATTGTTTACATCTTTGATGGTGTGCAGATTTTAGAGTTGATGGTTTGAGACAGTGTACAATATAATAAAATTTAAATAAACTACATTTTAAATCAAATTAGCCAAAATTATAAAAAGAAAAAAATGATAGTTTAAACATGTCCTTGTTACATACAAAATACCTTTTTATTTCTTATTCATTCTGCAAGTAGGACCTTCTCTCGCATTTTTTTTTAAAAAGAACAATTGGTAATTTATAGACTGGGATGTGGCAGCACACGCCACATCGAGTTGGAGGCTAAAATTCCAGAATTGATTAAAACTCGATTCTTATATTAAAACATATTGGGTTTCCAAATCATATTTTGATTGAGAAAAATACCTAAAAACGTGACTTTAGCAGTTGACTCGTAGGTTTATCATTGTGTTTTCCTGTTTCCAGTCAACCCCTTTTTTCATACCTTTGGGTGCATGAAAATTCAATGACGAACCTACGAGTCAACCGCTAAAATAGTTTAAAGAATGTTTCCACCGATATATGACTCGACAGACCATTTGCATTTTAATATGCTAATCAAGGTTTAACAAATCCTGCAATTTCAACTCCCAACTGATTCAGGTGATTGTCTGTGCTGCTGCCTCCCTGTCTACCGTTTAACCACAATTACAATTTGCTTGATAATTTTATATTTTTAGCTATTTTAATATTTTATATTCATCGTTGTGTCGTAGATAAAAACATCTAAGGTTATACATAAGTTGAATACAGCAAATGGACGGAGCAGCAGGAATTTTTCCCGAGTGTCTGTCACACATATACACACATATATAATACTTCAAGTGCAGAAAATAATCTGTTAATAAATCATTTTACAATCAAAGTGTTAATTAATCAAACAATCGTTTGTGAGGTCTTTCTGCATTTTATTTATTTTTAGTTATTACTAATAACCTTGTGTTTTTCTTAAATTAGCCAGATTTTATTAATTTAGCCAAACTTAATAATAAAAATAGCTGGATTAATGCACAAATACATTTGGCTAAAAGATTGTGATTACTGGTGATATCAGCAATATTTTGATTTATTTTAAAATAAATTTATTCGTCTTTCCGAAAACAGTCTGAATTCAGTAATATAAAAAAAAAATTACTGATTAGTATAAGCACAGAAATTAAATAAAAATATAAATGTGAAATTTTATTTATATATCTGAAATGAAAATTTCATTGTTGCATCTGTAAATTATGTGTGGATTTTAGAGAGTTTCGGGTTTTAGTAATTTGGATTCGAAGGAGTCTACTGTGTAAGTTTCTTGTATTAATATTTTTCCATTTCTTATAGGATAAATCATCTGTATGACATTTTGAAATGGACGTTTCAATGAAAAAAAGAAAAATCTGATATCCATAAATTAATTCCCCACCGCCCCTTTTTTGGCTTGCAATTTTAGTTTATTTATTTGTAAAATTATTTCAAATTAATAAGCTGCAAAAGATGCCTTTTTATATATCTTTAAAAATTTCAATTTATACAGTCCTTTAATAAAAGTACTTCTTCACTAACAGCAAAATTAGCACAGCAATGAACCTATAATCTCATTCTCATAAATCACCTGACAATAATTTGACTGAAAGTGTGATTATACTTACATTTTTAATCAAATATTAAATTATTATTCACATTAAAAAAGTATGTAGAATCTCATAAGATTTATATAAATTATAATTTCCAGGAAAAAATGTTTTTATCTACACTGACAAAATATTTTTAGAAGTAAATATATTTTTCCTTCCTTACCAAAGTGATTTCTTGTTTATGAAGTTAAAATTAAAATTTGTTTTTCCACATTTTTTGTTTATGAACTGTGTGTAAACAAATAATGCACTTCAAAGGGCAGCTAAAATAAAACCTTTCTTATAGATACAAACAAGATTTTTGCTTGTGAACTGTGCAAAGAGATTCCCTTGGAAAATGTATATAAAACAAAAGCATTTTGTCCCTGAGAAATCTAAAGAATTTTCTCAACCCCCACTAACCCAAAAAGCCTATTTTACATTATTAATTGCATATACATACAAATAAGAAACATTTTGTTATTAAAATATGCCAAAAATTTTTTTTTCATAAGACTAATTTAAAAATCTTATACCCTATCGTACAAAACCTTTTGTTTGTGAAGTATGCAATAGACAATTATTTTTTTTATAAAAGACCTTTAACTAATAATATGCTCTGTCATACAAGATGTTTTGTTTATGAAATATGCTACAATTAATATTCTCATGAAATGTATTTAAAAATCATTTTTTGAAACATTCCAAGAAATAGTCCTGTAATATGTTCTGTGAGATGTACAAACTCTTCAAGAACGATTCATACATATTCTCTAATGCAAAAGTCAATTCACTTATTAAAACTTCTGTCGCAGATTTTTTTTAGAAGACAAAACGTTTTTGACAAATGCAATAAAGAATTTTGTCAGAAGACTTGTTTAAATAATCATTTGAATGCATATACAAAAAAAAAATCCTTTTGTTTCTGAAGTGTGCAATAGATGATTTTCTCAAAGGATTCGTTTAAGATATCATTTACTGTATATGATTACAAAGCTTTTTTTCTTTCTTTTTTAGAGAGGAATACACCAAAAGATTATCTTAGAAGACTAATTTAATTAATCGTTTGCACATGTACAAGTGAGATGTCTTTTGTTTGTGGAGTGTGCAATATAGGATTTTCTCAGAAAACAATTCTAAATAATCATTTGCGTACACATACAAATGAGAAGCCTTTTGTATGTGAAGTATGCAACAAAGGATTTTCTCAGAAAAAAATTTTAAATAATCATTTGCGTACACATACAAATGAAAAACCTTTTGTATGTGAGGTGTGCAACAAAAGATTTTCTCAGAAAACAATTTTAAATAATCATTTGAGTACACATTCAAATGAGAAACCTTTCGTTTGCGAGGTGTGCAGCAAAAGATTTTCTCTGAAAATATATTTAAATAGTCATTTACGTACACATACAAATGAGAAACCCTTTGTATGTGATGTATGTAGCAGACAGTTTGCGAAGAAGGATACTTTAACGAGTCATATGCGCTATCATACAAGGCCTTTTGTTTGTGAAGTATGCAACCGACAGTTTGCTCATAAGACTTATTTAAATAATCACCTTTCGATACATTGCAAAAAATAGTTTTATTTTTGTGAGGTGTATAAATCGTACAAGAACAGTTCCTATAAATACATTCTTCTGTACAGAATGATTCTGAAAGAATGATGAAAATGCCACTTTGCATATCATTTTTTTTTAATGATTTTCTTAGAGGACTTACAGTTTTAAAATGAACAGTAGATCCACTAAAATGAGATTCAAGTTGTTTTATGACTTCACAAACCAATTGCAATTTAATATGTAAATCGAATTCTGTCTAATCCTTATATTTCAAGTGTGAATTCAATAAGATGGTCTGTTCAGCTATCTTCCAGCCTGCAGAGATGCAAGTTAGCCACTTCTTTTAAAATTTTGTCACTTTTAAGCAATGCTTTTTTTTAAGTCACTTTTGTTGACTAAAAGAGAATGAGTTTCTGAAAAAGAAGCAATGTTTAAACTGGTTTGTTGACTTTTCTCTAAAAAAGTACTGAAAATTGTCATTTTTATCTTTCAGACATATTGATATCAGCAACATCAGTAATTGTTCATATTCTCCCACCAAAAGGAAAAAAAATGTAAAAGTAAAAAAGTGTGTTATCCTAGGGCAGGGTCGGCGAACCTTATGAGACTTGCGTGACAATATTTTCAAAAAAAAATTTCAAATGACCATGCCGTGCCACGCTCCCCTCTCTCAATGTCAGTATAGTCCGTTTTCTAATTACAGCTTTTCATAGGTCCGTGTGCAATTTTATGATTAAGTATCGTGAGTGGTCTCATTTTGTTCCTTATGTATTGTAGACTAAGAAAAGCGATGGTGGACATCTGGGACCCGCGACTGGGGAGGGGGAGGGGGAGGGGAATGGCTGAAAAGTGCAAGGAAAAAAATCCCATTTCATAAAAATAAAGAAAATTATGCAAAAATATTAATGTTTAAAACATTTATAGATTAGGAAAAACATTTGTGGACATCCGGAATCCGCGAGTGGCGAGGGGGAGGGGAAGGGGAGGAGTTGGAAAGTGCAAGGCAAAAAAATCCATTTCATAAAAAATAAAGAAAATTATGCAAAAATACTAATGTTTAAAACATTCTTAGATTAGGAAAAACATTTGTGGACATCCGGGAGCCGTGACTGTGGAGGGGGAGGGGAAGATTTGCAAAGTGCAAGTGAAAAAATTCCATTTCATAAAAAATAAAGAAAATTATGTATAAATATTATTTTTGAAACAACTATAGATGAGCAAAAACATTTGTGGACATCCAGGACGCGCGACGGGGGAGGGGGAGGAGAAGGGAAGGGGAGGGTTGAAAATTGCAAGGGAGAAAAATTCCATTTCATAAAAAATAAAGAAAATTATGGATAAATATGAATGTTTAAAACATTTATAAATTAGGAAAAAACATTTGTGGACATCCGGGACTCGTGAATGGGGAGGAGGAGGGGGGGGAGGAGAGATACTTTAAAGGGGCAATAAAAAATTCGGTTTAAAAAATATTCATAAATATCAAAGTTTAAAACGTTTATAGAATGAGAATGGCATTGAAGGATACTCGGGACTTGTGATTAGGAAGACGGAGGTAAGGGAAGAGGAGGGGAGGAGAGGGGAGTGGAAAGGGTTGAAAGAGGCAAGAAAAAAATGCCATTTGATTATATATGTATATATATATATATTAGTATTTAAATCTTTTATAGAATAAGAAAAGCAATAGTGGGCACCCGGAATCCGCAACTAGGCTAGGCGGAGGGGGAAGGAAGGGGAAAGGTTGAAAAGGGAAAGAAAAAATATCTGAAGCTTTAGTGGGACTGCATTCTCTTTCTGGATCTGACACCACTGGTTCATGCAGTGGTAAATCAAAAACCAGTTTTTGGAAGAGCTTCATAAATGCTGACGACAGAATTCTGAAAGCACTTGCCGCATAAGGTCAAACAGATATCCTTGATAGTGAAACATATATTGCACTTGAAGAATACATATGTTCAGTGTACATGCCAAAATTAAACATTAAAACATTGAGTGAGCTAAGATGGTGGTTATTTACAAAAAAGGAAGTTAAAGGAACAAATATGCCTCCAACTCAAGCCGCCTTTTACCCAGCCATAAGAAGAGTTCATTACCAAGCAATAATATGGCAAGGCGCGCACATTTTAAAAACTAATATTCCACCCGGGACAAGCGACTGGAGAGTGGGAGGGGGAAGGGAAGGGTTGAAAAATGCAAGGAAACAAAATTTCATTTCATAAAAAATAAAGAAAATTATGCATAAATATTAATATTTAAAACATTTATAGATTAGGAAAAACATTTGTGGACATCCAGGACGCGCGATGGGGGAGGGGGAGGGGAAGGGAAGGGGAGGGTTGAAAATTGCAAGGGACAAAAATTCCATTTCATAAAAAATAAAGAAAATTATGGATAAATATGAATGTTTAAAACATTTATAAATTAGGAAAAAACATTTGTGGACATCCGGGACTCGTGAATGGGGAGGAGGAGGGGGGGAGGAGAGATACTTTAAAGGGGCAATAAAAAAAATTCGGTTTAAAAAATATTCATAAATATCAAAGTTTAAAACGTTTATAGAATGAGAATGGCATTGAAGGATACTCGGGACTTGTGATTAGGAAGACGGAGGTAAGGGAAGAGGAGGGGAGGAGAGGGGAGTGGAAAGGGTTGAAAGAGGCAAGAAAAAAATGCCATTTGATTATATATGTATATATAAATATATATTAGTATTTAAATCTTTTATAGAATAAGAAAAGCAATAGTGGGCACCCGGAATCCGCAACTAGGCTAGGGGGAGGGGGAAGGAAGGGGAAAGGTTGAAAAGGGAAAGAAAAAAGATCTGAAGCTTTAGTGGGACTGCATTCTCTTTCTGGATCTGACACCACTGGTTCATGCAGTGGTAAATCAAAAACCAGTTTTTGGAAGAGCTTCATAAATGCTGACGACAGAATTCTGAAAGCACTTGCCGCATAAGGTCAAACAGATATCCTTGATAGTGAAACATATATTGCACTTGAAGAATACATATGTTCAGTGTACATGCCAAAATTAAACATTAAAACATTGAGTGAGCTAAGATGGTGGTTATTTACAAAAAAGGAAGTTAAAGGAACAAATATGCCTCCAACTCAAGCCGCCCTTTACCCAGCCATAAGAAGAGTTCATTACCAAGCAATAATATGGCAAGGAGCACACATTTTAAAAACTAATATTCCACCCCCAACTGATTTTGGTTGGGTGATAAAGGAAAAAGAATACCTACCTGTCATGTGTAACATGCCATGTGTTCCTCAAGAACTGGTTTAATCGGTGCGTTGTTCGTGTGTCAAGTCAAGATGTGTAGCATCCTGTAAATGTTCACAAAATGGATTACCTTGTGACTGAAATGTGTTCATGTTCGGGTGAGACTGATAAATGTGTTAATGTTGGAGGCCTTGGTAATGTAAATTATGATGACAATGATACCGATGATCCTACTTTGTTTTGAAGTTAAACTTTTACTTGCAGTTTAAAATTTGAAAGTTTTTACTATTTAGGTATATGATGTATAATATAGAATAACAATACAAAGATAACAAATAATATATAGCGTTACAAAATTTGTATCATTTAGTATTTATCATTACTCAATTCCTTTTCAATTACCTTTATTACTTATTTTTTCCCTTGCACTTTTCAACCCTCCCCCCTCTCCTCCTCTCCAGTCGCGGGGTCCCGGATGTCCACAAATGTTTTTCCTAATCTATACATGTTTTAAACATTAATATTTATACATAATTTTCTTTATTTTTTATGAAATGGAATTTTTTTCCATGCACTTTGCAACTCTTCCCCTCCCCTCCCCCTCCCCAGTCGCGGCTCCTGGATGTCCACAAATGTTTTTCCTAATCTATAAATGTTTTAAACATTAATATTTATTCATAATTTTCTTTACTTTTTATGAAATAGAATTTTTCTCCCTTGCAATTTTCAACCCTTCCTCTTCCCCTTCCCAGTCGTGTGTCCTGGATATCCACAAATGTTTCTTCTAATATATAAATGTTTTAAACATTAATATTTATGAATAATTTTTTTTATTTTTTATGAAATGGATTTTTTTCCTTGCACTTTTCAACCCTTCCCCTCTTCCTCCCCCTCCCCAGTTGCTGGTCCCGCATGTCCACAAATGTTTTTCCTAATCTATAAATGTTTTAAACATAAATATTAATACATAATTTTCTTTATTTTTTATGAAATGGAATTGTTTCCCTTGCACTTTGCAACTCTTCCCCTCCCCCACCCATCCCCCATCCATCCCCATACTCCGCCCCTCCCCCACCCTTCCTCATCCCATCCCCCTCCCCAGTCGCGGCTCCTGGATGTCCACAAATGTTTTTCCTAATCTATAAATGTTTTAAACATTAATATTTATACATAATTGTCTGTATATTTTAAGAAATGGAATTTTTTTCCCTTGCACTTTTCAACCCTTCCCCTCCCCCTCTCCCTCCCCAATCGCGGGTCCTGGATGTCCACAAATATTTTTCTTAATCTATAAATGTTTTAAACATTAATATTTATTGATAAATTTCTTTATTATTTATGAAATGGAATTTTCCCCCCTTCCATTTTTCAACCCTTCCCCTCCCCCTCCCCCTCCCCCTCCCCAGTCGCGGGTCCCGGATGTCCACCATCGCTTTTCTTAGTTTACAAGACATAAGGAACAATATAAGACCACTCACTATACTTAATCATAAAATTGCACACGGGATGTAATTAGAAAACGGATTAGTATGCAAACGCTACCTTCTTTAAATAATTGCAGCTGTTTGGAATTTAATTCCAAGTGCACATAATTTTACTACCAGCTTTTTAACAATTTCCAACAAAGTTGAAACGTGTTTATGCTTTCGGTTTGTCTGTCGATCTGTACGCGCTCTAACTCTGATAAATATATTCGGATTGCCAAGATATTTTTGGACGTTATTGGGGTTTACCCTAGCATGAGCCTTATTGAAAATCAAGTTTCTACGATGATTAGTTTATTTACAGGGACAGTCAAAAGTTTTCCATTACATTACGGCCTATGAGGAAAAATCGTTTCAAATGAATTTTAAAAATGTTACACCCTACTAAACATATTCAAATTTATATACATGCACGAAAATATGCATTTTGTAAAGTATGCAGCGAAAAGAATTGTTATTATTAATTTAAAGGGCCTCACAAAAGAGTCCCATTGCATAATATTAAAGGAGGTGTTATTTGCGATATATTTTAACTATGGTAACCGATTTCATGTAATAATCAAAATGATATACGTCGTTGAGTCATAATATGAGTTATTTCAAGCATAATACAAAGTGCATAACATTTACAAAAACATACAAAAGAATTAAAATAGCATATTCTATTCGAAGTACTGTATAATATGGATGATTGCTGTTGGATGGATGAAATGGATTTTAAATTTTGATATGCTTTTTTAAGTTTTGCTAAATGTATGCGTATTATATAATGTATGTAAACTCTAATAATATTACAATTTATATATACAGGGTTACATAAAAGATCTAGGAAAAGTTACTGAATATAAGCGTAATTTACTTAAAGATGGTTTTTAAATGAGTTATGCATTTTTATGTTGAATTGCATTCAATTTACTAAGTTTTTTTGTAGAATATAGATAAAATGATATACAGGGTCATGCAAGGAACAGTGTACGTGGTCATCTTTGGATGATAATTTTTGTAAATGTGATTTAAGTAGTTTAAAGAGTATTTTTGCTTGAATTAAATTTTAGAAAAAAACTTTTTCGTATTAAAGGTACTACTGAAACAGCAGGGCTGAACAAAAGTATTCAAATATGATTTCATCTATTAGTATAAATTGCAGAGAGGAAAATTTTTACCAGTTATGCATTTTCTTGCTAAACTAAATTCCCCATTATATAGTCTATATATCAACAGACAGATTAAATATTGGGCTGTTCAAAAGTATTGTAATACGGATTTGGCTACATCTAAAACTTTTTGTTTGTGAAGTATGTTCCAAATGATTTTCTCATAATAGTAATCTAAGAAGGCATCTAAAAATTAACCATACAGGAGAAAAACCCTTTGTTTGGAAAATACGTTCCAAAGAATTTTCTGATAAGAATACTCTAAGAACCCATCTCTTTATTCATACAAGAAAAAAAAACTTTTGTTTGTGAAATATGTTCTAAAGGATTTTCCAGAATAGTAATCTAAGAACCCATCTCTTGATGTATACAGGAGAAAAGCCCTTTGTTTGTAAAATATGTTCCAAAGGATTTCCTCAGAACGTTAATCTAAGAAACCATCTCTTGGCACATATAGGAGAAAAGCCTTTTGTTTGTGAAATATATTCCAAGCGATTATTCCTTAGTAGTAATCTAAGAACCCATCTCTTGACGCTTACAGGAGTACAACCCTTTGCTTGTGAAGTAGGTTCCAGAGGGTTTTCTCAGAATGTTAGTCTAAGTATCCAAATTTTGACACGTATAGGAGAAAAGCATTTTTTTGTGAAATATGTTCTGTAGGATTTTCTCAGAATAATATTCTGAGAACCCATCTCTTGATGCATGCAGGATAAATTATTTTTGTTTGTGAAATATGTTCCGAAATTTTTTCTGATGGGTAACCTAACAGCTCATCGTTTCATTCACTTTTTAGAAAGGAAACCTCATCTTTGTAAAATATGTTCTAAAAGGTTATCTTATAACCATTATATAAGAAAATATTTGTCTCTTATCAAGTAGACAATTCGTAAATATTTTCTGTATTTTTATTTCCTAAATTGAATATGAACCCTATATGTCTCACTGCATTTACTATAAGCACTTTTAATGTTTGTTTTTTTTGTAATAAAATAAAAAACCTTTATGAAAATCTTTTTGGTATTTTTTTTCTCTGTAAAGTTGTTTTTTCCTAAAATAAAGAGTTATTCTGGCCTAAAGAATTAACTTGTAACCCAATTTCTTAGGCAATAGAAAAGCGTTTATTAAAGTAATGGTTCTAAAAATATATGAGAATTGTGCAAAAATATGTTTGTATAAAAAAACTTTCTTGTATGTTAAATTTCCCTCTTAAAAAATTTCCAAAGCATTTAAATGAAGCATATCTCATTATCAGGTGTGGAGAAGGATATCATTTTATTCACCAGAAGTGAGTGAATTTTCACTTAGTTTACAAAGCTAACTGTATGTTTCATTTTTCTGGCTAATAAAATAAATCCTTGGCTGGTAAGATTTTGTAGTAATTACTCACCCTTGCTCATTCTTTGCACCCATCATTAGCTAAGTATATATATATATATATATATATATATATACACTGGTGGACAAAATTAAGAGATGGAAGGCATTTTCCAAATATCTCGAGAAATACTGGATAAAAATAAATGAAAATTGGTATGAATATAACTTATAGTATGACAATAATATGTGCTAATCAAAAATTAAATTGCCATTCATTGACAAGAGTTATTGGCAACAATCCAATGTGGACTGAAATTCATGATGAAAGACGGCAATGAAAGTGAGGCTTGTATGGTGTGTGGTCACCTCTAACAGATAGGCAGTATGCACAACGAGTATGCATGCTATTAATAAGAGAATTAATGATTGCTTGTGGAAGATTCTTCCACTCTTCCACCAGAGCAGATTTTAACTCCAGAATGGTTCTGGGTAGGGGTTGGCGTCTCGCAATAGCCCTTCCAAGTGCATCCCAATCATGTTCAATGGGGTTAAGGTCAGGAGATTTGGATGGCCAATCCATTCGATGAATATCCTCGCTTTCCAGATACTCTTCAACCAGGCGAGCCCTAAGTGGTCGGGCATTGTCGTCCATAAAAACGAATTCAGGGCCAACAGCACCCCTGAAAAGACGCACATAGGATTGTAGGATATCCTGCCTGTACCTCTGGGCATTCACGGAACCAGTGTCAAACACATGGAGCGGTGTGTGGTTATCTTGCATGACCCCGCAAAAACCATCAGTCCTCCACCAGCATAATGGTCCCTTTCCATGATGTTATTGGGATGGTATCGGGTCCCAGGTTCCCTCCATATGAATATTCGACGAGAATCAGATTGAAGACTGAATCTGGACTCATCTGTGAACAGAACATTAGCCCATTGGAGCTGTGTCCAGTGCTGATGCTGTCTGCACCATTGTGCACGCTCTCTTTTGTGGAAAGGAGCGAGTGGGATGCAAATGGCGGGCTTCTTGGCATACAACACTCTTTCACCGAGCCTCCTGACAACATTCATCTTTGAAACTAATGCTTCTGTGGCAACAGCAAGGTCCCTAGACAGTTGTGTCCCTGTAGACGTCCGTTGAGGAATATCTGGAAAGCGAGGATATTCATCGAATGGATTGGCCAGCCAAATCTCCTGACCTTAACCCCATTGAACATGCTTGGGATGCTCTTGGAAGGGCTATTGCGAGATGCCAATCCCCACCCAGAACCATTCCGGAGTTAACATCTGCTCTGGTGGAAGAGCGGGAAAGTCTTCCACAAGCAAGCTATCTTATTAACAACATGCATACTAGGGCGGAGCGTAAAAAACTTTTTTTCGAAATTCATTTCTCCGTAGCGTGGAAAAGTTGTATAGTGGTATCAGTAACATACTCACAAAATTTCACAACAACCAATAAATATCTTCCGGTTCCACTTTTGGGTCGAAATATGCAATTTTAGCCAAAAATGTTGTAATTTTTCACATTTCAGTAATATTTTTAATTTTAAACTTTTTCTTTGCCCTAGTGCGGAAAAACTGAAAGAGTACTCAAGGTATACAAGTTCAAAATATTAGAGTAATTAAAAAATATCTTCCGGTTCCACTTTGGGTTCTAAATATGGGAAATTTGTCGAAAATGATACAATGTCACATTTTAGTCCTTTTTTAATTTTTTTATTTTCTATTCCCACTGGTATGGTAATGTTCGAAGAATATGCAAGAAACATAAGTAAAAAACTTTAGAATAATAAATAAATATCTTTCGTCTTCCCTTTCGGGGTCTAAAAATGTCAAAGTAGCCGAAAAGTATGTAAATTTTCACATCTCAGAATTTTTTTTTCTTATCGGTTTTCTCTTCTCGCTGGAACGGAAATTATAGAAAATCATATGAGAAACATAGCCGAAGAGGTTATTGGTGACATCTTGCCCTATGTAAACGCAACCAGGTTCTTCAATAAATGTCAAGTATTCTTGAAGCACTCTTTGTTGATGGAGCTTTTTCTCAATATTCCTCTGAATTAAAGTTTGATCTTTTTGACGGTCAAAATAAAATCTTTTCAAGGTATTGGTGGATATGAAACTCTAATCTTGGACTTGGCATTTCATGCGATACTTATTTCTTTCTCTTCTTGTGTTATGCCTGTCTATAACATTGGACATGGCGTCATGTGTCACAACTAAGTCTTCAAGAAGCCCGTAAAGCATGGTGACGTCACTACAACGTCGTTGTGAAGTCACATTGTGACTTTGTGACCATCGGTTGTCGATGTAACGTCACGCCACGTCGATGTGAAGTCACAGTGATTAAAATGTGAAGTCGTTATGGCCGTTTTAGAGCTCTTTTGTGATTTTTCACAAAGTAGTCACAATGAGACAAATTTGTGAAAAATGTGTCATTTTTGACTAATTTGACATTAACAATGTGACGAAACTGTGACAAAAGCGAAAGTATTTAAATTGCCAGAAACATGTTTTTGTAAAGTAAATAACATGTTTCGAAGGATATCTATAAATTTTTTAAGATTTTTAAGAAAGTCACATCTCAGTCACAATGTGACGTCACTAAGTGGTGGCATTTTGGTCACAGATGTGATGTGACCAAAGTAACTCACAGTGACATCACTGTGACCATGCATGCTTATTAGGGAGTGGACTCAGTCGGACAGTCCCATTGTGTCTCAAGTTCTAGCTAGGGCAGGAAGACGGGTTGTTCGTGATTACTTACAGTATTTATGTTCGATTGCAATGACACTAAAGGTTTATCACTAAAGGATCGTGGCTCATTTTTTCATCAACAAGACAAAAATATTTAAATAACTCAGTCTTCGATGAAGCAGTAGTGATTATTTTTTCCCTTTTACACCGTTTTCTAAAACTTTCTTATTCTTTTTCGAGCCTGATCGTTCATTTACTAAGTAACCGTGTTGTGGGCCGTGTTTCCGAGTGTATCAATTGGGTCTATCAACAATTTCCTTGAAGTTCTTTGAACTTCAAGAAACTGTCTTCCAATTCTAGAATTTTTATATCACGTGGGCATTTACATCCTTCTAGAGATGTAGACTTGTAAGAAATATTTTCCAAACAGATATTTTATTTCCCTTCCAATAGGAAAATTTTTAATTTTGACTTCGTCTGCTCTTTAGCGTCAAACTTCTTTATACTCTTGTATTTATCATTATATGAACCAATCATTTGGACTATTTTTTGCCTAGAAACCGTTGGAACTGAGGAGCCTGCCAAATTGCTTCAAACATTTCAGTTCATAATCCGCTATCACCCCAAAGGTGGGTCCGATTTTTAATTATATTTCGATTCATTTCACACCCACAAAAAAGTGCTTAATATCTTCATAAGTTGGTAGAGCGTCAGTTCTTATATCTATAGGATCCCAAACATGGGATGAGACAGATCCCATGTACTGCGCCTGAATGGGGAAATTGCACGTTTTTCAGTTTAACTTGCATTTTATAGAGTACAAACGTACGAGCATTTTGATACCATTTTTATGTTTTTTTGAAACTCGGAAAATCCATTAAATTAACTTTAAAATTGCACTTTTTGTTTCGGCGGGAAAAAGCCGCGTCACGTGACGAAAGCGGTTTTGACGTCACTACACATGTAAACAAACCTACGCCGTATTTTCCTCAATACTTTTCTATGGGGATAGCTTGGATTACGCTGAATGATTTCTTTCTTTTCTTAAAAATGGTTTGTAGAACAAATTAATAGCATTCAAAACTGCTGTAATAAATAAATAATATTGTGAATTCGAGTGAGATTCTCTCCCCCCCTCGTTCTTTTAAGGATTTTCCTTTTAAAATATCGGTACAAGTTTATATTACAATTGTATTTTATAGAATAACATTTTTCTTTTTCATATTAATGTTTCACAATAATTAATTTCAATTATTGGTTCAAATAGTATTTCTTTCATTATCGAGTAGGTCTGGACAACTTATGAAAAAGTTTTCGTATTTATATTTTATATTTGAAATGAGAATTAGTCCTGCTTTCGTTAAATGTAAGAAACATTTTCAGGTAGCTTTGAGGTAGCCTTACAGAATCTTTATATAATTATACACAAAAAAATAAATAAATAAATAAATAAAAATAATAATAATAGTTTTTTTGAAAGTGTTTCATGTGCGCAAAAAATAACTAATAATTATTTTAAATACTGTCGGTTTTATGAACTCCATCAGACTTTGGGATTGAAAATGTTATGCTGTATAAACTTGCAGATTACAACACAGTATTTGGTTTATGAATTCTATTCTGTAGTTTTCTATAGTACAATGAATTTTCAAAATGAAAATACTATTTTCCTTAGTAAGATTTTCAAAAAATATTCATTATTATTATTATTTAACGGAAGTTAGAGCATTGAGAAAAAGAAAAAAGACTTACATGTTTAGAGTCTGAGAAATGTTAAGCAGGGCATTCTGAGAAACTACATTTCAAACAAATAAAAAGTACTACATAGATTCAAAAGTTATTCGTGAGCAAGTAATGTTAAAATGGTAATTAAACTATTTGTGTACTTTTTATTTAACTTAACTTGGTTTCCGCATGGAAGGATAGGATTGTGCATTTATTTTTCACCCACTTTCAGATAAATTAAGAAATATAAAAAATATGCACTAAGATATGCTTCCAGTGACAATACATCGAATTCTCTTTGTTGTTACAAGTTGCAACAACATTGTATTTATTATGTTCTAAATTACGGTCGCCCCCCCCCCCAAAAAAAAAGAGCCAAATGGCTGTGAAGCTGCAAATAGTTTATAAAGTATAAAGTAGAAAATATAAGTAAAAAATGAAGCGTCCCTTTTTTTATATTCGATTCGTATCAATGATTTCAACAGACAAAGGTGTGCATATTCCTTGATAAAGATCAAATAAATATATATATATATTTTAATATTGCTATCTTTGGCATATTCGGCTATATTTGAATGGAGTCCTCCACCCCACCCCCATTCCTACCACACATCACACATTTCATTTTTTTTAAGTAAAATGTTGACATGTGAAAAAAAAAAAAAATAAAAAAACATGTATACATATAGAATGGCATTTGAATCTGAGTAATATATATCTGCATTATAAGCAGTGTTGAATTCAGGGGTTGCCCTAGGTGGACATATTTAAGAAATATGCTTGAATAAATTAACACTTTCATAATAAATGAACAATTATTATAAGTTGAAAATACAATTTAGAAATTCTAAATGATAGTTTAAATACTTTTTTTTCTTTCCATCTATTAAAACAGAATTTAGCAAATGTTATTGCTTTTTAAAAATAAATTCACGAGCCTACATTATCTACCAAATGTAAAAAAAAAAAAAAAAAAAAAAAAAAAAAAGGAGGGGTGTATTTTCTTTTTTTTTGGGGGGGGGGGTTGATAACCGTGCCAAATTATCGTATTATATTGAACATTTTAAGAAAATAAAAAATACAAAATGAATTGCAGTCATAAAAATGAGGTGCGATGATTAAGATAACTATTGAATACTTTGGAAAAGTGGGGAAATTGAAAAAGTGGGGTTGTTTTTAGTTTTTACTTTCATACTTATTTTTAAGTAAGCACATACAAAAATAAAAGACAATATTTATAAATTTAGTCACGTACGTTGTAGTAATTTGTTTCTGATCTATGAATACGCAATTATTATTAACAGTAGTTAATTTTAAATTTTATTCGATAAGTCAGCATTAAATTTTTTCTTGTTTTTTTACGCTGTTGTTCAAAATTTGATTTTCTCATAATAAATTCGAGTTAATTATTTATCTGTAATATAGCTTGCACAACGCGAAATTCTATTCATAACAAAAAGTATTATTAAGCATTACAATGAATTAAGGAAAAAATACATTTCAAAAACTAGATAAAGACTATTTTGCTTACGATTTATTTTTTAATAAAACCATCATTTTTTATTCTTTTAAGTAAATCAGAGTAAGTAAAAAATAAATGTGGCTTTTAGCTTTAGCTCCCTGTATCTTTACTCACATGAAATGCATTTTTTATGCCATAAAAATTTTTTGAGAGGAAAAAAAAAACTATTTCCGGAAGGTATGATGTTGTATTTTATAACCCAACTACCTTCAGCACTTTTCTAAATGAAAATTAATACAAATGTATAAATTAATAGTACATTATATTTGGATATGTTAAGCAAAATAATATTTTGACACTAATTTGATTTTGTTTTTGTGTAAATAAGTCTTTAAAAGATGTTTATGGTAAATAACAAACAGAAAGCAACGTAAAACTGCCTTCAATCACAATGCTAAGGGAGAATCCGCGTTTCATGTGTAGTGACGTCAAACCAATCGTGTCCCGTTTTCGGATCACGTGGTTTTGTTTTGCTTTTAACGGAGTTTAAAACAGCAATAACTAATTATTTTAAATTATTTTTACAATTCCGAGTTGAATTTCGAGGAAAGTAAGATCGTCTTCATCAATTAAACATAAAAGGAAGCATAATTTAAGATGAGTGCAACTTCCCTATTGTGATATTTCTGTGTAATATTTTCCATGCACACTATTAGTTCAACAAAATATTAAAAATTAAAATTTTGTAAACACTTTCAGATGTGTTATTTTTCGATAAAATATAGAAGCTAAAATTGAATAGCCTCATTACGAACCTATCACGAGCAAAGCATTAAACCAACGGTAACACTACAGTAAACGAACAGAAAGCTGAACTTATTAGAGGAATTTACCTCAAATCACTTTTAATTCGATTGTTCTAAGATTCTTTGTGTACATTAATGCCCTGTATTTGCCAGTTTAAGTAATACAAGTCAAATCAGAAGATATTTATTAATTACTTTAAGTTTTTACACGTATGTTTGTCATATGATTTTCCGAATTTTTTGCATCAGCGAGAGGAGAAAATTGATAAGACAAAAATCCCTGAGAAGAGAAAATTTACATAATTTTTGCGACTTTGACATTTTTAAATGCCGAAAGGGAAACCGGACGATATTTATTGATTATTCTAAAGTTTTCCCCTAGGTTTCTATTATATTTTTCCAACTTTTCCGTTCCAGTGGGAATAGAAAATCTAAAACTAAAAAAAATATCAGCAAATATGAAAAATTGCATCCTTTTCGATACACTTCGCATATTTAAACTCTAAAGAGGAACAGGAAGATGTTTTTTGTTTACTTTAGAATTTTGGACTTACGTTCCTCATGTACTCTATCAACTTTTCCGCTCTAGGGTGAAGAAAAAATCGGAATTTAAAAATTTTGCTGAAATGTGAAAATTTACAACATTTTCTGCTAAAATTGCATATTTCGACCCAAAAGTGGAATCGGAAGATATTTATTGATAGTTGTGAAATTTTGTGAGTATGTTAGTGATACCACTACACAACTTTTCCACGCTAGGGAGAAAAGAATTTCGAAAAAAAGTTTTTTACGCTCCGCTCTAATGCTTACTCATTGTGCATACTATCTATCTATCAGAGGTGACCACACACCCTACTAGAAGCGACCACACACCATACAAGCCTCACTTTCATTGTCATCTTTCATCATGAATTTCAGTCCACATTGGACTGTTGCCAATAACTTTTGCCAATGAATGGCACTTTAATTTTTGCTTAGCACATATGATTGTCGTACTATAAATTATATCCATACCAATTTTCATTTATTTTTATCCAGTATTTCTCGAGATATTTGGGAAAATGCCTTCCATCTCTTAATTTTGTCCACCAGTGTATATATATATATATATATATATATATATATATATATATACATATATATGTATATGTATATATATATATTTAATTCAATATTTATTCACCATGAATATGGCCAAATCTTGGGCGTTTGGAAGCTTTATCTAAAAAACATCTCTGATGATCTTGATTGAATTTTGTATCCTACCATATTGAGGTATGAGAAGACCATAGGGATAAGTCAAGGGGTTGAGAAAATTCGATGAGTGGATCATTGTGTTTTAATGGAATAGAAGGTTCAAATAATTATTAAGTTGTTGAAAATTTGGCAGTAAACGAAGTCGCAAAGTTGACAACATTTCACCAGATTGGCAGGAGAATCGATTTATAATGTTACCAATACTGGAACGAATGCTTGGCATCAAAGGAAATAATATCACTGAATTTAGCACCAATATATAATTTTAACTTGCCAAGAATGTATTGTTTTGTCGAATTGAACTTTAAATTAATTTTAACTTAGCTAAGCTCAGTCTTTCCTGGTTTTATGTTACAATATGAGCAAATGTTTATGCGTGTATGCAAAATGCATCCGAAAAATAATGCTAATGAATTTAGCTGAATTTTGAATTCTACCCTTTTGGAGTATGAGAAGCCTTAAATGTTTGAGAAAGTTTGTTGAGTTCGTCATTTAGATGTCACTGCGAATCAACTGGAATAAATTATTGGAATAGTTAAGTTATCGAACAGTTTTTAAAAAGCTGCTTTTTACAAAAGTGTACAGGAAAGCCGTAAATATATCATGATGAAAAGATTGGGGAATGACTGTTTGTTTTTAGACTTTCCTGAACTGAAACTGGACACCTGTATTTTAAAGTAATTTTTTAACCCTGTGTAATAGCAGACTTTTTGGTGATAAAAGATTGCGAAAAAAACTATAAGAAATGAGTGGTATTTGGAGCCCAGGTTCGTGTGGTATACCTGGCAACACTATCTCATGTATACACTATCTGTATATACTATGGGATGCTGAATAGAGGCCAATACCTTGTTTGTTGCCATTCCAGTTCCGCTTTTAATCATTAGAAAATCAGTGTCTCCAAGGGAAGTTTCCTGTTCCATCCGTAAGGCTTCTTTTATGAGGCTACTTCAATCGTGAAAAGATCTGCTGGCTAATGCTGATCCTGGGAAGAAATTTTTAATGATATCTCATTTGCATTTCAATATTTTTAAATTATTATTATTATTATTATTTTACTGAAAGCTAGTTTGTACAAAAGTTATACTTTTACTTATTTTATTTTACATGTAGTTTTTTATGATGATGCTTGCACTTTCGAAACCGGTTCTGAAAGTGGAAGTGTTTTAATTAAAAAATATCTGAAAATAAAATCGAAAACGTTCAAAACGGCAGATGTAAAGAACGATCTAAGTTATCCCCTGCGAAAGAAACATATTTAAATGAAAAGAAATATATATAAAACATTTTGTGCAAATGAGTTATCTTAAAAAATTTCTTTAATTGGATTAAACGTTTTGATCATTGGCGAACAGATGATATTTCCTGGTTGAGGTAGCCTCTTTAATATATCAGTTTTAAAGATTAATATTTAAATGGAGCATAAAACACGCAACAAACAGTTACAATAATAATAACAAAATATCTTGAAAAGGAAAGCTCTTAAAGTTATTGTATGCCGAAGGACAATGCACGCTACCTTTGTCATTTATCTAAAAATCAGCATATTGCATTAGGAAAATATATGTACCTACGTAAAAAGGAGGTGTGCAAAATATGTATATATAACTATATATATATACTACAAAAAATAACTGTATTTTTGTCTGCCACTCCTTTGTTCCCCCATTGTAGGTGTTACTAAGCTGTAAAATTTCTTTTTAATTTTCAAAAGACTGACACTGCACATTAAATGAAAACTTGATTAGGTTATGAAATGTTTAAATTGTATTATATTGTTAAAAAGGGCACTTTTTCAATTTTTCCTGTATTAAAATTAGTTTCAAAGCTTAGCAATTAAAATTTGTTTTTAATTCATGAATGAATTCTTTTAAAAATGTGTATTAATATTATAATTTATGTTCTTTTTAAATTTTCTGAGTCAATCGATTGTTTTTACATACGATCTTTTTTTAAAAACAAAATTTATCTTGTTTTAGATTTAAATTATATTTAAAATAAAAAAATAAAAATTGTTGTCGATCCAATGAAAATGTGTGTCATTTTTTTCTGTGTGTTTAAATTGAAGCTAATGAGTATTTTTTTTAAATATAATTCTAAGGATTTTTTTCAATGTCTACATGGGGGGTTTATTTTTAAAATGATCTTTTCTTACTTTTTCAATTTTCTTAAAATTATTATTATTTTTTTTTCATGTGGATGTTTTTACTTTCAAAATCTAATTCTGAGTGTCAAAGTATCCTCATGAAAACAATCTTCAAAGAAAATCGAAAAAATAAAAATAGGACTTTGTAGAGATCGACTTCAGCTTACACAATGGGCGGATCCAGACGCTCTTGTTTTTGGAAGGGGGAGGGGGATACCAAATGACATATAATCTGGACAGTCATGGTTTCTGTTGGTTACGTCATTTCTTTCAGTTAATTATTAAATATATATGGGATAACTAATGCGAATTAAAGTACTATAGACTTTCAGATATCCTACATCCAGTTAACCGACTTGGTCGGTTAACCAATCATCTTATTATATAATCACCTTTTTCTGCAGCTTTTTGTTATATAATTTGACAAAAAAAAAAAAATGAAAAATTTACAATATCTCTGTCAGTTTAGCAAAAACTGCTATAAGAAGCGTCGGATTAGATTGATGTTTGATAGTGGATCCCAAATTTAGCTATGATTTTTGGTTTACTCTGATTGGGTTATTTGAAAATACAGAGCATTTCTTTCTTGTAATAATGCTTTACTATAGCAATTCAGACAATTTTAAAATTTTCATTGTTAACAATCATAATTACTGCAAAATTTATCTTCAATATCAAAACTTGCTACGGTCAGCCTCGATAATGTTTCATGAGAATCTGAGAATATTTACATATGTTAAGCAAGGAAGGACAGACAGACATATAAACCGAATTCATAAATTCTTTAATACTACATTGGAAAGCATTAAAAGCGCTTTGTTGGTTCAGTGTAATAAGCAGATAAAATAAAAGCCAAAAAATATGCATAAAATACAATATCTTAAAATTTTCTAGAGTGATTTATTAAGTTCATGAAATGAATCTCAAATGTCAATATCAGTTGGAGTAAAATATACACAACAGACCAGGAGGCAGCAGCACAGATAATCACCTCATCGAGTTCACGGCTGAAAATATAAGATTAATTAATCCTCGATTGGCATATTTAAACGCAATCATTCTGCCAAGTCATATCTTGGTGGAAACTACCTAAAAGCCCGATTTTAGCAGTTGACTCATAGGCTTACCATAAAGTTTTCCTGCTCCCAATCCTCTATGCTTTCATATTTTTGGGTGCAATATAGTACGATGTTAAAACTATGAATCAACCATTTAAAAACGGGTGTTTAAGTGTTTCTACCAAGATATGACTTGACAGATCAATTGCGTTTTAATATGCCAATAGGGATTTAATTAATCCTACATTTTCATCCGTGAATCCGATGAGATGAATATCTGTACTGCCGCCTCCCCGTCTAATAACATAGTTGTCTTGCACACAAAAGTCAAATTAGATACTGTTCTGTTAAACTGTTATGAAAACATTTTAAAAATACCATAAACTGTTCTAAAACAAGCTAGGCCCTTCGAAAGACACGAGTCTTTCTTTGTCAGGCGCAAAGTAGTCTTCCGTCTACTATAAAAGCAGCGGCATGACTGAATTGATAAGGCGGGAACAAATTTCTCCAAATTTCTGAAATCGTCCCCGCTTAAGGAGTCTCCAGATCCGTCCTTTATTTTACCACGACCATTTGACGAATTTTGTGAAATTTCTTGCCACCAAATGACAAAATTTACGATTTTTTCTTAGCGACCGATGGATAAATGTCGAAGATTTTTTTCCCGTGACTAATTACATTATTTCTCCATTATTTCTTCGGGAGATTGGTTGTTTCATCCTACGACAAAATGACACATTTTTCCGCTTAATTTGACTCAAAATACTGCTTGTTTTCTTGCAACAAATTGACGAATTTTGCAAAATTTATCTCAGGATTGTATGAATAAATTTACTATTTTGTTTTCATAATTAAGGGGCAATTCTGAGTTATCGATGAGTAAAAAATGGATGGAAAAAAGCGAGAAAGAGACTAAATGTAAAAGATATAGACTAAGAGAGACAGATAAAAAAATAGCGAGATGAGTTGTGATTGTCATCCTGAAATTTTCACTCAGGATTCCCTAAAATATCTCTCAACTGGCGATTCAAGCGCTCGAATACGCTATCTGGTGGAGAAAAGATGTAACTTCTCCATTCAGGATAACGCCGTGTAAGCTCATTGCATTACATGCATTTTAAATTTGTTCAGAATAATTATTCTTTTCCACAATTTCAGATTTCCTGGGACATTTGTGTTCTGCCTTATTTGAAGAAGTAAAAATTATACGAATTTGAATATCTGAAAATTTTAAATGCATTTACGATAAAGAATTGTTTCAATGGGACTTTAACATTAGTTAAATGGAAATTAAAGGGACAATTATCCTGTATCGAAGGCTGCGAGCAGCGCCTCTATAAGCCGTTTTAGTTCCCAATTGGCGATAGGTGTTGGTGCAGCATTTTTGACACTTTGTTGAATTTTTTGTTCAAGAAATAACAGGAAGGTTTTATCATTAAAGCCCAAAATCGTCAGAGTTTATCGCTTTATTGTTGAAGACAGTAAGTGGCTGTTTCCCGAGGTGGAGATAGTTGATATTCCTGAATACATTTCTTTTCGTCGCTGAATAATACCTTAAATTAAGATGGGAATATTCCCATAAGAAATATACTTTCAAGTACAATCCTTTCTGACATAGTTTGCGTCATTTAATTTTTAATATAATGTTTTTAGTTTTTCTTATGCATCTATGTATTGAGTTAATGATAAAGTGACACCACGATTATTCTTAATTGGTTTACGAACAACTTTGCACACTGGGGGGGGGGGGGGTATGAAAAAATGGTTGTTAAAAAGTTAATTCAAATATGCAACATACAAAAACAAACTTTAAATTACAACAACACAGTGATGTCTAAGCAAGGTGTCACTAACAGAATTTACCTTAGAAAAATGGTCAAATTAATTACTTCAATAATTTGAATTAAAAGAAAATGTGTTTTGTACTTAAAACCTTTGAAGGTTAACTTGAATACTTGGAAATACTCTGACATTCAACGTGTGCAATTATTTAAATAAATAATGAGGACAAAATATCATGATGTAAAACATTTATTTATAAGACAAAACACATAGTTTACATACATAACTTACAAAGTAGAAATTTTCACAGTAAAAAATAAGAAATAACATGAAATATACTTAAACATGTTAGTACCAATGGTAAACTTTTAAAATTCGCAAAGAACATTTCAAACAATAGATACACATCTATAATGATATTGTCAATTCATTTAATGTAATAGCAAATGCCACGTAAGCGAATCAAAAATAAGTAATATTTTAAGAATTAAATTCAACTTAGAAATTTGAATTTTTAATAAACTTTCAAAAGCATTAAATATTAAAACTTGCATTTAAAATATACTGCAACAGCTTAGCTTCCTTTTAACTTAATTATCATCTAACATGCATAAGAAAAAATTACTTTTAATCTATCATAACCACAAAAAAAGTCTGAACTCGAATAAACTATTAAAAGTTCAACCGAAACAAAGATGGGTCGAATTCGAATTTCATTCATGTACATTTAACTTTTTAAAAGTAAATAAAATTTTATCTATTTGAAAAAATATTTTTATTTAGAATATTATTATTTTTTAAAGACATAAATTAAGCAACTGTTCAAATTGGTTATTCAAATGTAAGGACTGTTTTTTTTTTATTTTTTTATTTTTCCAGGATTGTAGAGTAGGCTTAAAATAAAAAGGGAAACAAAACACCCTCTAGAAAGTCTGCAGTAAATCATCACATAAAAATGTGTCAACTACCAATCAATTAGTAATTTCATTTAATTAATACTATACTTAAAATTTTGAAGAGTAATCATCTATCATGCCTGGGAAGAAGGATTTTTTTAAATCAAAACACACAGATTTTCTAAACATTTAGATGTATTTTAAAAAACTTTTATCATTTAAAAAAAAAATTAAAATACATTTAGCATTTATTGTTAAAATATGTACAAATAAAAGGTTATGAATGATATTGATCCAGTATAAATTTGGTTTAAAATTTTTGAAATTTAGGAGTAAATAACCAATTTGAAGGTTAAATATTTTCCCTTAAAGTTAATAATGCATATGCTTATTTACACCTATAAAATGAACTTATTTGGAGTCTAAAGTTTTAATACTTTAAATTAACATTTTAACTGTGTCAAAGTAATGTTAACATTTAAAAATAAAAAAGTTAGAAAAAACAGCAGCAACATAACTAATTAACAGCATTTTCAAATGAAATTTATTCACAGTCTTCAGTAATATAATATATATTACACATAATTTTCACAGTTTTTGCACAATTTTTTTAATATTAAATTACCAAACTGGAAGATAAAAGTAAAAAAAAAAATATTTTTTAGCAATAAAATGAGCTCACAATTCTTAGACTCGTTTGGAAAGGTTTTTGAATAAATATATAAATTTATTCAACATTTGTATTAGTTATATTAAAGGATTTTACTATGGACTCGAGCAACGCCAAGAGGTTCAATTACTCAAGAATAAAACTGACACTTCAAAATCTCATTCGTCTTTTGGAAAACCATTTATTATTTTAATGTTAAAAATATTACATTACATCCCACTTACAGCTGGCGCAGAAGTTAAGTCTAAAATAAACAATATTGAGCCATAATGTCCAATTATAAAAGTCAAATGATGTATAAAATTTTTATATGAATTTCAAAAGAGAAAATAACGGTAGCAACAATATTTTATATCACTCCTTGAGTGAATTCTTTAAAAAAAAAAAGTAAAAATGTCCCTGCCTATGAGAAGTTTCCTGTTATACATAGTAAGCAAATCGTTTGGAATTTTGTTTTTTAAGCATATCGTTTTAAATTAGTTCACAAGAAAACATTTTCCTACACTAGACAATGCATAATTTTTTGGCATATTTTTAAACATAAAAGAAGGACATAGATAGGCATGACAATTGTAGTAATTAGTAACTCAGGTTTTTTTATTCAATTTCTAATAAATTAATTACATTTTGAGTTATAAACGATTGTTACTTCAGGATGGCAATTTTTCCTCCCTTGAGCCGGCGCGTCCAGAAATTCTTTTGAAAACTTCAACTTTTAACCACTTTTTCTGAAAAACTTTGTTTCATTGAAAAGCCTAAAAAAATATTATATAATATAGTTCCTTAAAATAAGGGTTACAAATTGAAACTAGCTCGATGTGCCTATTTTAAAACTTTTTTCTATCTCATACGTGCATTTAATATTGCAAAAAGTAGTTGCACATGTTAATGTTTTAATATTATTAATTCAACGTTGTACCAATCAAAGATGGTAATCTTTGATTTTCATTTTAAATTTCGGCTTCAGTAAATCAGAGTAAAAACAAGTTAATGTGAATTATGATATTTATTAAAATCAATAGTTTCCCCTTATACCATTATCAACAGTTTCAAACGTTATCAACGTTTTCAAATAGCTGGCTAAGCAGGAACGAGTGTTCTTCTCTGCACGAGCCGATGGACATTAGAAGGATGAAGAAAATGATGCAAAAGACGCTACGCTATCACAATGCTTCTATAGCATGAAATATTTCAAAATTCAAGGAAGGTCTACTAGCTATAGCAAACACATATACAAAAAATTGCGTACGTAGTTTTATACACATTTCGATAGTACAACAATGAAAGAAACATGGAAATCGCTTTTACAGAGCCCCTTTCCGAAAGATTTTTTTTTTCAAATTTAGGAAGGACCTGCTTGCCAGGCCCAAAAGTAATCATACACAAAAAGTTTACTTCAATTCTAACCGTAACTTCATACACTTTTTAATGGTAAAATAATGAAATTGGTACAGACTTCGAGATTATAGCTCCCCCATCTGGTGGATTTTTTTTTCAAATTAAGGGAGGATTTGCTGACCATAGCCAAACACTTACACAAAGAATTTCGTTCAATTCTATGAATAACTACATACATTTTTAGGTGGCAAAATATTGAAAATAGTAATAAAAATCGCCATTACAGTGCCTCCTTCCGGCGGATTTTATTAAATTCAAAGAGTATCTACTAGCCATAGCCAAACAACTACGCAAATATTTTGGTTCAATTTTATACGTAACTCCAAATACTTTTCGGTGGTAGAATATTGAAAAGGGCACAAAACTCGTTGTTGCAGCACCCCTTCGGGCAGATTTTTTTCAAATTCAGAGAGGACCAATTAGCCATAGCCAAACACTTACCAAAAATTTAGTTCAATTCTATGCATAACTTTATACACCTTTAGGTGGTACAATATTGAAAATGGCACAAAAATTTCTAATGCAGCGCCCCCTTCAGGCGGAATATTTCCAAACTGAAGAAGTATCTTCTTGACACAGTCAAACACATTGAACATGCACACAGGCATTTTTTAAAAATATCTTAACCCCTAAAATGAGTAAATCCGTCGAAAAAAATTTCGACTTATGTACGATTTATGCTCTATTGAAGGTAGAAGAAAGTAATAAAATAAAGATTGTGACAAAAAGTAGCCAATTTGGATTTTTAAACACAACTTCTAATATGATGTAATTTTCATCATAAAATGTTTTTAGAATAAAATAATTTAAGTATTTCAAAGTTTTTATCTTTTCTATTCATATGTAAGTATATTTTTGAATTGGAGAAAGTTCTGAAATATTATTTGAACATTTATAAACCTTAGAACAGTAGATAAAAAAGGGCTATTTCAAACTATCATTTAAATTTGCATTCAGACAATTGAAATTTAATGAAAAGTTGGAGAGAAAAGCTTTACAAAATAGACAAATAAAAAAAATGCTTGGTATCGTTCACCCAATCTGTCAAGTAAATGCCTGAAAATAGAGTTTGTACACATGGAAATAAGCATTCAATTAAACATTTTCAGTAACAGTATTCTTTTAAGGTATTTTTGGCCTTCAAATATAGCGACCATTTCATTACAAAATTTCTGGTACTAGAATGTCTATTTTTTTATTCTTTTAATGTTTTATGCATACGAATCCTGCTAAAAAGAATGGTTAAATTGCTATGTATAGTTTCGGATACTATAAAACTTATGTAACTCAACTATCTTGACTAATTTCAACATTAAATGACACTTCAACTAATTCAATAATTAAAAACATGTCTGCTTCAAGGTGTAATTCATTTCTCTAAGAAGTTGGCAATTTAATGTTTTTATATTCATTAGATTTTGTGCGATACACATGAAAGTGAAAATATCAATTAAAATAACAATATTAGAAAAAAAAAATAAATTTAATTATCAACAATAAAATATTTGCAGATACTTGAAATTAGTAGAAAGAGACATTTCAAAGGCTAGAGCCGTTAAAAATTATTAAATTGAGATGATCAGTGAAGTAAAATAAAATAATAATAAAAAATAAAATAAAATAAGATTCTTTAGGTAAGGGTAATAGTGTATTCCTCTTCCAATTTTTCAGTCAAACAATATTTTATATCCAAAAATTTCTTTATAAATATATATATATATATAATTTTGGATACTTTTGAAACAACTTACATATTATTTAAAATTGGTAACTTAGTTAAATAAATATAATTTTTATTAATTGTGATATTTTATAATTAACTATACAACCTATTTTTTCTTAAGTAAAGAATTTAAAAAATTGCTTTTGTTATAGAAATATGTCTTGTGGGATAGTTTAACCCATGTTGCATAATAAAGTTGTGGCACACTTTAATTCTTATTTATCTGTAATCATATGAAATACACTCTGTATATTAACTCTAAGATATAAAAAATCTATTTACGCTTTTTTAAATCTTTTGACACATATGATGGTAATATTTATGCTAGAAAAATGCCACTGTTTATGCCCATGTCCTTGAGGGGTTCGCCTGCCTCACGCTTTGTGCACACCTTGTATTTCATCACACACAAAAGCTTTATCACCAGTATGAATTAACAGATGCTTGGTTAACTTACTCTTTTGAGAGAATTTTTTGTTGCATACCTCACATGTAAAAGGTTTCTCTCCAGTATGAATTGACACATGCTCGCTTAAATGGCCCTCACGTGAAAATTTTTTGTTGCATGTCTCACATAAAAAAAGATTTCGTACCGTTAAAAACTAATAAATTGAAAATGATCAATGAAGTAAAATAAAATAATCAAAAACAATAAAATGAGATTCTTTAAGTAAGGGTAATAGTGTATTTTCCTTCTAAATTTTCAGTAAAACAATGTTTTATACCAAGAATTTTTTTTATGATTCTGGAAACTTTTGAGATAAATTACATATTATTTAAAATTGGAAATTTAGCTAAATAAAATATGACTTTTAGTAATTGTGATATTTTATTGATAACTGCAAAACCTATTTTTTTCTTTTGCAAAAAACTAAGAAAAGCACATTGTTCTTTTAATAAAAATACATGTTCTGTGGGATTATTTAATCCATGTTGCATAATAAAGTTGTGACACACTTCAATTCTTATTTGTCTGAAATCATATGAAATATACATTGTATATTTACTCTAAAATATAAAAAACAATGCTTTTATTTACAATTTTTTAGAAACTTTTGACATATATGAGATAATACATATGCTAGAAAAATGCACTGTTTTTTGCCTATACTCTGAGGGACTCGCCTGCCTCACGCTTGATGCATGCCCTTTGTTTCCTCACACACAAAAGCTTTATCACCAGTATGAATTAACAGATGCTTACTTAACTTGCTTTTTTGAGAGAATTTTTTGTTGCATGCCTCACATGCAAAAGGTTTCTCACCAGTATGAATTAACAGATGTTTGGTTAAATGACTTTTTTGAGTGAATTTCCTGTTGCATATCTCACATATAAAAGGCTTCTCTCCAGTATGAATTAACACATGCTGTCTTAAATGGCTCTTACATGAGAATTTCTTATTGCATATTTCACATAGAAAGGATTTCTCATCAGTATGAAATAACAGATGTGCATTTAAGCTACTCTTATATGAGAATTTTTTATTACATATCTCACATGTAAATGGTTTCTCACCACTATGAACTATTAAATGCTTGATTAAGTCACTGTTTTCATAGAATTTTTTATGGCATATCTCGCAAATAAAAGATTTCTCACCAGTATGATATAACAAATGTCTGTTTAACTTAATTTTTTCAGAGAATTTCTTGTTGCATATCTCGCATACAAATGATTTCTCACCAGTATGAATGAACAAATGTCTGGTTAAATCACTGTTTTGTGAGAATTTCTTGTTGCATATCTCACATACAAAAGGTTTTTCATTAGTATGGATTAGCAGATGTCTGATTAAACTATTATTCTGAGAAAATTTCTTGTTGCATATTTTACACACAAAAGATTTCTCAGCACTATGAACTGACAGATGCTGTTTTAAATCATCCATTCTATAGAATTTCTAGTTGCATATCTCATATACAAAAGGTTTCTAACCAGTATGGGTTAACAGATGCTTAGTTAAGACACCTTTTTTATACAGTTTTTTCTGGCAATCTCGCACACAAACGATTTCTCACAAGTTTTCAGTAAAATATGTTGCCTTAACTTACTGTTTTGAGAGAATTTTTGTTGTATAACTCACAAACAAACAGTTTTCCTTGCAGGAGTTAGGAAACCTAGAATCTGCTTTTCCAAA
>CAXHSM010001197.1:0-75000 GCA_964019185.1 Maratus speculifer
ACAGAGTCCTCATAATCCAGTCAACATTCACGAAGTGATTTCATGCCATGAATGATACAGCAAAAATTTTGACCCCTGAATGTCACTGGTGGCGTCCTTGAAAAGATCCCTTCGAAACAAACCCTTTCTCATTCGTTCCCTCGCTCACGTGTAAAGGACCGGACACATAGCACTAACTTTTTGTGGTCAGGCTTCGCTATTTTTTATGTTTCGGGTCGGCGCTTTGATGTATAAATTGCTCTTTCATTGCACTGAATCTGACCTTCAAGAAAGAAATTAAACTCGAAATCAGTTGACAGCTTTATGACTGAAGATCTGGGAAGATAAACTTTCCCTTCCTTTGTCGATTCGCAGGGACGTAGCTTTAGGGGGGGGGGAGGGGTGTAAAATACATTCACACACACACTCAATTACATATATTGATATAATATTTTTTTATAGTTATATAGTTAAAGGTACCTATAACTATATAACTGTCTATTAACTATAAATCTGTCTAAGACATGTCTTAGACAGATTTTACTGTAAATATGAATTATATCTTATAAAATATTTAAAGATATAATCTATATTTATATAAATAACTTTTAATAGTGTTTTGTTTTTACAAAAGATTTCGTTCAGCTTTTAGATGACTGCCAAATTCCCTGTTCAACAACGCTAAACATTTATACAATTTTTGAGTAATTTTAAAAGGGAAAAGGCATTAATCTGGCTAGTCTGATCACTAGAGCGATTTAAGTTTTCTATTTTCTTATAAATTAATAAATTATTTGATAGTAAGCGGTTGTGGTCACGTGACAACCGTTTTTCTTTCTGTCTCACAGTATCATCTTCAGAACATAGATTGAAAATGTCCAGTTAAACAATATTTGCTGTTTTTTTTTTTTTTTTTTTTTTTTTTTTTTTTTTTTTTTTTTCACCAAAAAATATAAACCATCTTTCGATTACACAGTTTCTTACTATCAGCTCCTGCAATTTCATTCGTTTATGAACAAATATGAATTTAAATAGATGATGTTATTAGATGTTTCTTCAAATTGGAATTCGTTCAACGTTTAAAGGGTTTTTCTTTAAAATAAAATTTTTTGTTAGTGTATCCAGTGTGACATATTGTGCTTTGTATATTAAGGAAAATATTTACAAGTGTATTTCATTCCAGAGAGTTTATAAAAAAAAACATAGATATATACATTTTAATACTTAATTTACAGAGAAGATAATTTTAAAATTATCTTCTGTAAATTAAATTATTCCTCCTATATAGGGAGAATTATTTGCACTATAATCTCTCCCTTGTCTCCGCGCTTGCAGATGCGAATAAATCAAAATACATTCTTTCTTTCTTTCTTTCTTTTTTTTTCTTTTGATAACATGATTTTTTATTTTTTAGAATGATCTTTCCTAAAAAAAAAAAAAAAAAAAAAAAAAAAAAAAAAAAAAAAAAAAAAAATGTTTTGTATTACTAATTAATGGGGGTGGGGACTGAACGTGGACTGTTTTAGGCACAATCTAAGGCGTTTTTCTGTTCTAATATTTATTTTAAATTATTTTACTATATTTTAAATATTTATTCATTTTTTTTAACTATTTTTTATGAATAGTGAATGTAAAAGTGTGCCGGTGAAGAAAAAACTTGGAATTCTGTATATATTTTGGGGACAATTCATTTTATATGTAAAAATATTTTCAAACTAAATAAAATATGTCATCTATTTTATTGTTTTAAATATAAATCTCGTAAATTATGCATATGCTTATTAAAACCCAGATATAAAGTAATTTTTGAAAGAAATGAAATTATACATTTTCTCTCTTATTTTTATTTTAAAATTTTTATACATTTTCTCTCTTAAAATAAAAATGCTGGTCAGTTTATATTAGCCCTCTGCTTTCTAGATGTTGGAGGGTCATTATCTTTTTGCCCGAAACCGACCTCTAAGAGTTTACCGGCAAAGTAAATGCAACAGTTCTGTCATTGCCGAGCCGTTAACGGCTCGGCGATAGCTGCCGCAATTAGCGGCGGTTCACTTGCTACAGCATTGTTTTTGTACAAATGGCCTTAACTCCTTTTGGCCACGACGAAACCAGCTTAAGGCCTTAAGTCGAGTGTTAGTGTGGAAAGCTCTATAGTCCATACAAAGCCTAACAGTTGCGTCTTTTTTCGTCACACAAACAATTGGATGACTAATTTCAGCATTTGACACTTCGATTAGATTTAATTCTAATAACTCCTGAATCTGTCTATCTACTTCCTCTTTATAAGCTACCGGTACACTATATATCTTTGGCTTTTTCCTTTCCACTCCCGGTTTAAGATAAATACGATGTTCCCCTACATCCGCTGGTCGTACAGGACCCATAAACACCTCTTTATTCTCCCTCAAAATAGACTTTATATCTTTAACTTGATTGTTAGATAACCCTTTTATTTCGAACCTCTCTATATCTCGTTCTACCTCCTGATCCCGGTTCAAAATAGGAATTTCCCCAACTTCTCCAAATTCCTCATCACCCTCAAAAACAATATTAACTATATTACATTTAGCAATAAATTCTCTTATTTTATTTTGGTGCACATGCTTCCTACTCCCGTCAGCTAACTGAACTATAAACGAATGCTGATTTCGTTTTTCGACTATGATTGCCGGCCCTTGCCTCCTAGAATATAGTTTATTAGTTGAATTGGGGATTAACAGTATTACCTTATCACCTACTTCAAAAGATCTTTCTTTTGACCTTAAATTATAATGATACGCCAATCTATTTTGTTGCACCTCGGACGATAATTTTGCCTCATTTGCGGCTCTTTCTAACCGTCCCCTAAGTTTATTCAAATACTCATGAATTGGCGTAGTATCTAACTGTGCCCCCTTATTTTCTTCTGCCCAGGATGACTTGAGAATCGTTAAAGGACCCTCCGGCGCTCTACCATATAATAACTGAAAAGGTGCGATTCCCGTCGTTGAATTTGGGACTTCCCTATACGCCCATAATACAAATGGTATTTGTTCATGCCATCTTTTTCCTTCTTCTCTAATAGTATGATGTAACATACGTTTAAGGGTCTGATTAAATCGTTCCACGAGCCCGTTAGACTGTGGATACTGTGGAGTCGAAAATCTTGGACTAGCACCTAACCTTTTCTCAAATTCTTTCGTTAAGTCGGCAGTGAAATTGATTCCATTATCGCAGGCGATTATATTTGGAATTCCTGTTCTCATAAATATTTGAAGTAATGCATCACACGCGGTTTTAGCAGTTAAACTTTTTAGAAGGATCGCATCCGCCCATCTGGTATGTTGATCAATTAAAGTTAGTATATATTGATGCCCTTGTGAACTTTTAGGATCAATAGGCCCAATTAAATCGACATTAACTACCTGAAATGGGAGTTCCGGCCGCGGCACTGGGGAAATAGGAGCTCTATCATTTACTTTAACCCCTCTAGTTGATTGGCACTCTAAACATGACTCACAAAATTGTTTAGTTTCTTTCGCCATCCCCTCCCAATAAAATGAATACCCGATTCTCTGTAAAGTTTTCTTAGCTGCATGATGCCCTCCAAATACCGAACTATGCGCTAATTTTAAGATTTCTTCCCTTCTTACTTTGGGTACTACTAATTGCGCTATAATTTCGCCTAACAATTTCTCTTTATGATACAATAAACCATTTACAATATAATAATCCCCCTTATCCATTTTAGCTAATTCCCAAGCTTTCTCTAATTCTTTACAATCTAATTGGGATTTCTTAAACATATCTGAATTGCTAACAATGGCTTTATTATCTTTTCCCACTTCCGTTTTTTCCGTATTCTGAGTTTGTACATTTTGCGAACTCGCTTCTATTGCGTAAACATTACAACTATCGTTATTCATATCTCCCTTTTCACTCGAATTATCAATAATAATTTCTGAACTTGCTAATTTTTGGGCCTCTAGCAATGGCTCCTCGCGGTTGACACCTGACAACTCAAAAATCACTTCGGGATGTAAAATTACTTGCTCATTACGATTATCAGTCACTGCGCAAAGTACTTCCTGATGAATTATATTAGTTTTTCCGAATTGCGGAATATCTAACGGGAATTTAACCAACGGCGATTTAACTGCTTCACCGAATAAACCTTGTAAATAAATACTACCCGCTCCTTTTAATTTCTCTTCCGGTACCAAATCTTTATGAACAACACTAATTTCACATCCACAATCAACCAATCCCTTTGCTTTTTGCCCATTTACACTAACTTCAATTTTCTCAAGTTTATTTAATTTCTCACCAATAATATTAGTTCTCTGTTCGGCCTTTGCCGATATTCTCGCCACAATAGCTAAATTAGGTAACTCTTTGCTTTCTTTTACCACAATCTTATGCACCCCCGCTTTCGGATCTCGCCCTTTATTTCCATTATTTCCCTCATTACCCACTTTATTACAAAAACGTTGGTAATGACCTCTCAAACCACGTTTAAAGCATTTAGGAGTTGAAGCATCACTAGGCTTTTTAAAATCTATTTTCCTATCCGAAAAAGAACCAGTCTCATTACTCCCGTTTTGCCTCCAATTACCACTAACTTTGCTATCCTCCCTCGGTCTCATTTTTTCATTGTTTACGTGCCTATCTTTACCTTTAAAACTTTTATACGTAACGGCGTAAGACTTATTTTTAGCGTCAAAATAATTGTCACATTCTTTAGCAATTTTAGAAGTTTCTAACCATTTACCTTGATGAGTTAACCCAATATATGACGCAGTATCCTCATCTAACGTACTTACTAATTCATCAGTAACTATTAACTGGTTGACCTTTTCATAAGAGTCAGCACCTCTAATCTTACAATAATTTTCCCACGTCGCTATTAAACGCGATACAAATAATACATGAGTTTCGTTCTGATTTCTCCTAGCATTCTTAAAATTTTCCAAACATGCCTTCGGTGTCGGCTCATGTTCCCTTAGAACTAACTCCTTTAACTCCTCATAATTCTCCATTTGTTCCGTAGTGGTATAAATTAACAAATTATCCGCCTTATCTCCTAACATATTTAGTAGAATTTCGGCCTGCTGGTTTTCCGGTACATTTTTAGTTTTGAATGCCCTTTCTAAGCTGTTAAAAAATAAATTCCATCCCTCAGTCCCTACTGGTACTTTGATAGATAGAGTTTTAACACTTTTGATCAATTTTTCTATGTTACTTTCATTATTAGATTCCCTAGACCCATTGAAATTACTTGCCGATCCTTGCACCCTTAGTTTCTCCATTTCTAATTCATGTTCCATCCTTAATTTTTCCATTTCTAACTTTTCCTGCTCTAATTTTTCCTGTTTTTCTTCATGCTCTAACCTTTCCTGTTTTTCTAACTTTTCGCGTTCTAATTTTTCCTGTTCTAATCGTTCTGCAACAATAGCGTCAGATAATTCCTTAATAACCCCCTCGTCATACTCATCACTGTCTATTATCTTTTTCTTAAGCTGAATTCTGGTATCATCTTCCGTGAATTCAACACCCAACTCTTCGGCTATACCCTGAAGATCAACCTTTTTTAGTTTCAATAAGAAAGCCCTACCTTCACCGATTGTTATTACCACCCCACAAGAATATTTAAACCTACCAAATTAATATTTCCTAAATTTCTAACTTAGTACAGATATTTCTCCACTTAATTTACTAATTAATACCCTTCAGATAATCAATACATTTCATTTCTAATTAACCTACTGAATACTCTAATTTTTCTCAACCAATGATATCACACAATTTACTTCCAATAAAACAAAAGATAAAACAGTAATTCAATTTGACTACTATGCAATATAGATTCCAATTTATACACTTAGAACAACATACAATTTACATAAAAATACTGATACGTTGAAATTGAATAGAAGTATTGGTGTCAATCAAGAAATCCACATAAAGAAAAATTGTAAAACATGCCTATATAAATTTCTACAATTATCCTCACTAAAATATTTCCGAATTCAATACTGGTTCTTACACTTAAAACAAATATACTGAAAATCTTCACTTTTATTTTTCCTCACTATGGCTCTTTTTTGAGCCTTTTTTTTCTATGGCTCTCTTTTGGGCCTTCTTTTTCACTATGGCTCTCTTTTGAGCCTTTTTTTTTCTCTCTATGACTCTCTTTTGAGCCTTATTTTTCTCACTACTATTGGCCAATTAAAATTCTAAGCAAATGTTATTATACACTCTTCAAACTTAAAAAATTTTGCTTCATTTAAATATTACTTTAACAATAATTTAAATTTAAATAAAGTTAATTATTCCTTCCAACTATATTAACACAATTAGTAAAGAAAATATCTAGAGAAAGCCAATACTAGCTCAAGTTATTATGACCTTTCCTTAAATATGGTTATGAACACTTCATAGGTAGGAAGTATTGATAAAACACATAAATAATATGGACAATTTACTTAAATTACTATTATTTATACAACAACAAATTTTGGTTCGAGATGTCAGTAGAAGGATATGATCAAAACACCTTACCTTATACTTTATTTGCTGGAGTCCTTTTCTAATCACAGGTAGTTCCACGATGTAGCGGTAAAATGGCACAACAGTTTAGTTCTTTCTAATACTGATACGGCACAGGCACAACACTTTAACACACACTCGACGATATGGCACGATACTTTAGCACACATTCGACGATCCTGCATTACCACGCAAGAATTCCACTGGATACTCCGGCATTAACAGACTGCAACACGGCTCGCTGGTCACTGGTTTCAGGCGATTCTATCCCGACGCTGCCAACAATTTGTCATACGTTCGTCTCAGTCCACACAACTTTGAAGAAAGTCCGTGGTAGATATAGCTGCCACCACCGATATTACTAGGTGATATCGGTCACCCACTGTGAGGTTTGTGTAAATGAAGATTTACGCTGTCAAGGAACTGAATTATCAGTTTATTAAGAATATATGTACACACTAAATACGCTATTTACAAATATATACAATTACAACTCGGATATAGGTGATCCGGTTCAACATTAAATTAAATACAGTAAAGATTGGCTGTGTACTATTCCAATTACACTTTCCACCTCACACTCAATACACGTTAAATTCACTTTATCGGAGTTCAACCTTGAGTGTCCCAACTCAAGTATACTAGGCCTGCATTTCTTAGCCCAGAGCACTAAACACTGGGACGTCGGTGTCCTTTGCTCACCAGAAAACGCACTGCGTTACGCTCTACAACACAGAGCACACTTTACCAGAACCTCTGGCATACACCTTCTAGGTACGAGACCCAGGAACGGAATGACTTCTCTCAGCCAAACTTGCCCTTCTCAACTCACGGGGTCACACGAATGTCAACCCCCTCTGGAGCTCCCTCATTGGGCACATTCCCCCACTCCTTTCTTGCCTAGTGACATGTTGCTTATCCCCTGATCATCCGCATACCTCACTGACAGATGGACATGCCTGTCAGCAATCTTCTCTTCCTCCAACACACCACCTGCATAGGATTATCTGGCAATTCCCCTTTCCACAAAGAAGGAATGTCACCTTGGAAATTCTGTACACAACCATACAATACGAAATACTCAAATAGAGAAATAGTAGAAATTCCATTCTTTAGCACAGGTGCTATCAGAACCTGACAGGCGGCTATCTCCTTTGGAAAACGTAGGGACACCCTGTATATTTAAAATGTACTTAACCCTTTCCGGCGCAGACAAATTCTGTTAGTAAAATGAGAAATTTTCGACTGACACCGGAATTTGAAAACGACATTTTAAGAAATGAAGAACTCCTTAATTTAAGCTTTTATTGTAAAAACAAGATTTTACTAAAATATTATTGGTGCCAATTGCAAGTTTGAAATTAAAATTAGGTGTGTCCAGACCGGTAACACTGCGCTGGAAAGGGATAAAAGGACCTGTTTATGCGTAGCGATTGAGATAGTGTCATTTAGGGCCCCAAAAGAACTGAACTTTGCCCCTTGCCCTGCATATAGATTCATAGCTATTGTATCAGAATGAATTAACACAATATCTAAATTTGTTTAATTTGTACATCTAACAGATACCACAGGGGAAAAGGCAAAAAGTCTGTAATTCCCGTCTTAATATGCTGGAAAATAGAGATGAAATGAAACAGTATAAAATATCTTTGCCGTGATTTTTTTTTTTTTTAATTTTTAACAATTACATTAATTATTGTTTTTTTCTATATATTGTAACTGAAAAAATTGAAAATCATAATTTTTATACGATCAAAGAAAGAGTTTTTCCTAGTCTATATACAAAACCAAAACAAATGTTCTCCGTGAAAGAAATCCATGAAAATGCAGCATGATTTCAGTTAAATTTTATCCTTTCATCCTTTTATTCTTTTATCTTTTCATCTTCGATTAAAAATAAATTTCCGTAGCTGAGTAACTTTTTTGTTCTTGGTTCAGAATACAAAAAAAAAAAAAAAAAAAAAAAAAAAATTCCAAAAAAGGCTCAAGAAAATTTCATTACATTTTTAAAACAGTATAACATCCGTAATTGACATTCTGGATTGTGTATAAAGAGAGCACTGTTATTGGCTGGAATATAAAATAATGAATTATTGTAATGTTGACCCCTTGAAAGACGGTGGTATATCTTTGAAACCTCTTCATTTTAATTAGCAAACGCTGAATTGGCGAAAGAAGTTTGGTTTAAAAAACACGGTTCATTAGATGCGTGAAATATAACTTTTTCTTATTTACAAATAAAGTTGTTTTTGAAGGCGGTGAGTTCTAATTCAAAGTTAAAATAATTGTTCAATAAATATATATAAATTGAGGCCTACCTTGCGTGGCATCTTCTTTGAAGGATATTATTTTTCTTCTTTACTAAGACCACTTTGAATATTGCTGAAATAATAATAGGTTATTATTTCATTAGTATGTTCTGTAGAACAAATAATATGTGCACTTCCGTTTTGGAAAGATAGCTTCTTTAATTACATAAATTTTATGAGAACATGGCACATTATACGTTAATACAAAAACAAGAAGTAAAGTTTTAAATCTTGTAATTTTAAAGTTTTTAAAAAAAGAAGTATTGTCGGAGCTGACAGTTTTGCTTCCGAATTAACAGCTTGAGGGAAATGTCAACATCACGCGCGAAGAAGCATTTCTGAAGGTAATAAAAAAAAACAAGTTCGCAGTAAATGTGAAGTCAGATGGAATTTTTTAGGGAAATTATTTTCTTCTCTGGAGAACACTTTTGTAGTGCTGCCATCTCGTGGCACTTTGGAAACAAATTCTTATGAAGAAAGACATTTTCCAATACCCCCACTTTTGTTTTCAAAGTGCTAGCCTCAGTTGCAGCTGAGATCTCAAAGTTTCAAACTGAGGTTTCGCAAGGGGCTTTGTCATGATATCAGCGATCATTTGCTTTGAAGGGCAATAGTGTAGACAATAGCTCCATTTTCTATCATAGTCTTTACGTTGTAATATTTAACACTTACATGCTTGCTTCTGGATAGATGTTTTTCATTTTTTGAAATTTTAATGCATGGAATATTATCTTCATTGATTACGATTGGTAAGGTTTGTGGTAGGTCTAAATATGTCAACAATGCGAGTAACCACTCTATTTCTTGACAGGTGTTTGAGACAGAAATGTATTCTGCCTCAGTAGAGGACAGTGCGACACTGGTCTGTTTTCTACTTGACCAAATTAATAAGTTGTTGCCAAGTTTAAAGATATTCCCGGTAGCTGACTTCCGGTCAGTTTTATCTGATGCCCAATCAGCATCACAGTATGCTGTTAAGACGGGCTCTTTATTTTTGTCAATTATTAGTTTAAGATCTTTAGTTGTTTTTAACTAGCGAATAACCTTTTCTACTGCTAACCAATCTACTTCTCTTGGTTTTCATTTCTTCTACCTAATATGTTCACACAGGCTGATATGTCCGGCCTCGTAATGGTGGAAATATATAAGAGCGCCCCCACTTCTTGTCGATAAAAGATGATTACTCATTAGTTTACTATCAGGGTCCAAATTAAAATAATCCGTATTCATGGGAGTATAAGTTGGTTTAGAATTTACTAAGTTAAATTTCCTAACAATTTCGTTAATTTTATTTTCTTGATCTAACATTAGACTTCCATCTTCTGTTTGTTTGATATTTATCCCCAAATAGTGCAATACTTTACCTAACGATTTTATTTCATATTCCCTTGATAATTCTTTGTATATCTCTTCCGTATCCCGTTTCTTTCCTGCTACTAAAATGTCGTCGACTATAATATAGACATGTTTCCGTTTCTATTTCGTTTGAACAAGCATAAATCTGATGTGCACTGATTAAATCCCATGTTTTTGAGTGTTTGACTAATTTTTAGGTGCCAGGCTCTAGCTTGCCTGTTTTAGCCCGTATAGCTTTATTCAGTTTACACACCTTTTCCTTCTTCTTCTATACGATTTTCTTTATATTCGATATTTTATATTCGATCTTCTACTATATATCCGTCGGGTTGTGTCATGAATACCTCCTCGTCTAAATTTCCGTGCAAAAATGCTGTCTTTACATCTAAATGAATTATATCTAAAATTTTATATACAGCAGCATTTAGGAAACGTCTTATTGTGGTGTGTGCCACGACAAGGGCAAAAGTTTCATCATAATCACACCCGAATTTTTGCGAATAACTCTTCGCAACGAGTCTCGCCTTGTAGCGTTCTATTTCTCCGCGTGCATTGCGTTTTGTTTTAAAAGTCCATTTACAACCTATAATATGTTTTCCCGTAGGTGGGTCGACTAATTCCCAAGTTTTATTTTCCATAAATGAAATGATTTCCTCATCTGTTGCTGCTAGCCAATTATTTTTAATTTTTGGGTCTTTCATATTTTCTATATCTTCCCAAGTTTTGGGTTCCTCAACTTGACATATGTTTGCGCTAATTCCATACCTATCGGGAGGTACTCCCCTGTTTTCTCTTCCCGAACTTCTAAGCTGTATTTGAATCTGATGTGGAATTGCGTCATGTTTATCACCACCTATTTCAATATGAACAACTTCGGTAGGGGTCGAAATGTTATTTTGGTCTTGTTTAGTGTCATTTTTCACGTTTTCTAGAAATTTTACTGATCTTGATATCATTACTATTATCCCCGATGTATATTCTATAACCCTTGCTCCTGTGGTCATATCCCAAGAAAATGCCTTCAACGGCTTTCTCATCGAATTTAGCCCTTTTAGATTTTTCTACATAGGCGTTTGCCTTGCAGCCAAATGTTTTTATATGTGACAAATTTGGTTTACGATATTTCCAAAGTTCAAATGAGGTTATATTGTTGTTTGCTTTAGTTTTCAGCCTATTTGTTAAATAAGTTTCAGTGAGAATTGCTTCAACCCAAAATTGTCGTGGTATATTTGCGTCTTACAGCATTGTGCGTGCCATTTCTACAAGGGTGCGGTTTTTTCTCTCAGCAACACCATTTTCAGGTGAGCAAAATGGTACACTTAACTGGCGTTCAATACCGTTCAGGGTTAAATAATCTTCAAAATTTTCCCCAAGTAATTCTCCTGCATTATCCGATCTAAAGGCTTTTATTTGTTTACCAAATTTATTTTTTACTAGTGCAGAGAAATCTTTAAATTTATCTAGGGTTTCCGATTTGTGTGAAAGTAAATAAACCATAGTAAACCTGCTATAATCATCAATGAACGTAATAAAGTACCTTTTACCTGTATATGTCTCCGTCTTCATGGGACCGCAAATGTCGCTGTGGATTAGTGAAAGGACTTCCTTAGATCTATTTGATGCTACCTTGGATAAGGAAATTGTGACATTTTCCTTTCAATACATTTAGTACATATATTGTCATGTTTACAGTCACTTAAGGTTGTACCGTCCGCTAACTTATGGTTCACAAGATATCTGATCGATTAAAAATTTTTGTGTCCCAGGCGTTTATGCCAAATTGTAATACAATTTGGATTATCACAAAGCATTTGTGTTTTGACAGCGTATCCGTACTCATCTTTAGGACAAATTTCATATAGATTATTATTTAACTCCGCTGTTAAAACTATGTTATTGTCTTTAACAAAGTTACAAGAATCTTTTTCAGAAATAACTTTAAAATCGTTTTTTGTTGCTCTCTTAACCGATAATAAATTACTTTGTAATTCGGGACAGTAAAGAACATCTTTAAGTATAATTTGATGCGGTGAATTTGTACAGAGTTTAATATCACCCATACCATGTGAATCTAGTTTATTTCCATCCGTTATCGTTATGCTACCAAAATTTCCGGTTTTGAAATTTATGAAATTTTCTTTTGCGAATTCTACATGTCTTCTGCAGCCGGAATCGATAACGAATTTATTTACATTAAGTTCTTGTGCGCTATTAGTAGCCATTAAATCGCACGCAGGATAATTTTGTTCGGAGAACTTATAAATGTTTTCATCCGAATTTGTTAAGGTAGAAAAATTATTCGAACCTATTTCTGCGTCAACATTACCTTTAAACAGAAGTTGGAAGCATCCATAACATTGCCTTGATTACCTTTGTAATTTCCCAAATTATTTCTGTAAAAGTTTGAATTATTATAAAGCTTTTTTCGATTCTGATTATTTCTCTGATTATTATTTTGCATTTTATTCTTTAAATGATAACATTCTTCGCGTAAATGGTTATCCCGTTTGCAAAACATACAAAATTTTTTATTTCTATCATTTTTATTTACTACCTTATATGCTGAGTCGCGTGAGCTCGAAATAGCTTCACGATTCTCAGATCTATTTACTGCTTTGTAAGCAGAATTTCGCGAATTTGAATTCGCGTCTCTGTTTTCGCATCTATGTTTATATTCATCGATCAATTTATTTTTTACGTAATTTAAAGTTAAATTCGTCTCGCTGGCTTCTAACGCGGTAACCATAGGGTCGAAAGATCTAGGGAGCGAACAAAGCAGTAGGGCAGATATATGCGAGTCAGGGATTTCCTCGCCAATGGCAAATAGTTTATCTTTAATTGATAAAATGTTGTTTATGTGGGAGATCATGACTCCCCCCTCATTTAATTTTTGAGAATACAGTTTTCTCAGAAGAAAAAGTTTGGATGAAAGGCTAGTTCTCAAGTGTACATTTTTTAAAGCTTCCCAAATTTCTTTAGCATTTACAAGATGTTTGACATGAATAATTTGTGATTCTTCGATGCATAGATCAATGATCGTTTTCGCTTTAATATTATTTTTGTTCCATTCTGAAGTTACAGGATCCGGTGGGGGATTTATAATTACTGAAAATACATTTTCTTTTTGCAGCAGATTTTCTAATTTAAAAGCCCAATTACTATAATTTTGGTCATTCAATTTTTCAATAAGGGTTATATCTCTAGTAGCCATTATTTATTTAAATCACAATTGTAATTATATATTTTTTTTCAAAAAATGTTTATAGATTATTTCCTTCAAATAAATTTATGGGCAGATATTTTTACTTAGATAAAAAAGAACTTTTTCAGTCAGAACTCATAATCTGAAGGAGGTGAGTTCTAATTCAAAGTTAAAATAATTGTTCAATAAATATATATAAAACGAGGCCTATCTTGCGTGGCATCTTCTTTGAAGGATATTATTTTTCTTCTTTCTTAAAAGACCACTTTGAATATTGCTGCAATAATAATAGGTTATTATTTCATTAGTATGTTCTGTAGAACAAATAACATGTGCACTTCCGTTTTGGAAAGATAGCTTCTTTAATTACATAAATTTTATGAGAACACGGCACATTATACGTTAATACAAAAACAAGAAGAAGAGTTTTAAATCTTGTAATTTTAAAGTTCTTTAAAAAAGAAATATTGTCGGAGCTGACAGTTTTGCTTCCGAATTAACAGCTTGAGGAAAATGTCAACATCACCCGCGAAGAATCATTTCTAAAGGTAATAAAAAAAAAAAAAAAAAAAAAAAAAAAAAAAAAAAAAAAACAAGTTCGCAGTAAATGTGAGGTCAGATGGAATTTTTTAGGGAAATCATTTTCTTCTCTGGGAAACACTTTTGTAGTGCTGCCATCTCGTGGCACTTTGGAAACAAATTCTTATGAAGAAATACTTTTTGCAATAGTTTTCAAATTCCTTTGTCATTCATCTATTTCAAGGCAATGAAAGTGCTCTGCCGCAAAGGTTAACAAGTGTTTATGTTTTAAGACTTGAACAGTGTTGATTACTATTTCTCTCTCTCTCTCTTTTTTTTTTAGCTTTTTTTTAACATAGTTGAAAAGTTTTTATAAATTCGGTTTTCTGTCTATCCGTGCTCTAACTCGCGTATATATAGTCGATGGCCGTGAAATTGATATATATTATTCGGGTTTACTATGGCATGTATCGGTATTGAAAACGAAGTGTATAGCACTTTTTGTTCATTTACCGGGCATCTTAGAATTTCGTTACATTACGGTTTATTATGGGGAAAATCGCCTGCCGTGTGTTTTAATAATACAGTCAGCCCCACTTAATCAAGTGACGTATAACTGCATATCTCGCTTATATGCATTGTACGTCGTGAATAGAGACAGTCCCCATAAGATTAATGTTTAAAATTACTCATTATATCACATAACAGTGTCCGGTGAATCGCATAAAATATCTCCAATCTAGTAATCACGAATTCTTGAATTCCTGTGAATGTGACGAATGAGAAAAAATTAAGAACAGAAATATTTTCTTTTGTAATAAAGGTTTGTTGTCTGTAAAATCGAAGAGCAGAAAACGTCGTGCTGAAAGAATGTACTTCATTTTCCAAATTCTTTGAAGCGAATGGGAGAGTTGATTTAGAGAAGGCCTGATTTTATTTTAAAGCCGACTATACAGAGAGCAACTCAAGATGTCATTAAAACTTCTTTGAAAATCCTGAAATCGGGACAGTCAAGAGAATAAAAGAACAATATTTAGCACCGGAAGTGAAAAAATGCAATGTCCCCCCCCCCTTTTTTTTTTTTTTTTTTTTTTAGGAAAAAATAAAGGATAAGTTGGCAGATTATAAAAAAAATAAATGCATTTATATGGAAATTTATTATTATTTTCAAAGGTATTATTTAAAAAAATATATTTCAGATTATTTTTTATAAATCATATAAATTATAATGAAAAATTAAACCATGTAACGTAAATAGCATTATAATACACCACAGTTTTTTCCTTAATAATACAGACTAGCAGGGGTGACCGAGCTCAGCTCGGTCAAAATTAACTTTGTGTTCAACTCGATATAGTATTATTACTGTAAAACATGTTATTAATAATAGTATTATTTATAAAAACAATCAACTATGTTTGTATGCACATGTTCATAAATTTTACTTTATTTTAAAATTTACAATGAAAGGACATCAATCCAAATCACTTTTATAGCTCGACTCTGATTAGTTTAACTATGCATTTCGAAGACTATTAAGAATGTATAAAAAATTTCTTCACATTCTGAAAGACAATATTTTTTGCCAGATATAACCAAATTTGGACACATTCTTTCATTTGGCGCCAAATATGTGTTTTGGTTTCGTAACCTTAATAGTCGATTTTTCGGCCAAATTTCGTCAGTATTTTGTCAAATATCGCCAACTTATTGGCTTTTGCCATAGTCTCGTGATCCTGACCCTTTTTTACCCAAATGATCCACTAATCACATATGATCAAACATGTGACTTAGCTCAATGGTCTTCAGGTAATCAAAAACAGTAGAGTATAAAATGAATCAAAATCGTTTAAGCCATTTCTTAAGTAAAATTAGCATGACAGCATTCAGCAATGAAGCGATATGACCCACTAATATAAATTTGTTTAATATGCAACTCAGCTCAATAGTCTTCTCGTGACAAAAGACGTCCCTTTGCAAAATTTAGGTAAAATTGACTTAGTCGTTGTTATATATAATTAGAATGACCCGAACCCATTAAGACCTAAAACGACCCACTAACTGAATTGTTACGTGCATGTGTCCTATCTCAATGGTTTTCTTTTGCCCGAAAACGATATAATAGAAAATATACTGAAAATGGTGAGAACAATTTTCTAGATAAAATTAGCATGACCCACAAATGACCCTTATATCGAAATCTCTCGAAAATGTGACTTAGTTCATTAATTTTTGCGTGCCGAAAAACGTTAAATACAAAATTTAGATAAAATCGATTGAGCCAATTTAGGTATAAATAGTTTGACCTTGACCCATTATGACCCAAAATGACTCATTAATTGAGTTTTCTGAAACATCTGACCTAACCCAATGATTTTCTTGTGTCCGAAAACGATAGAATATAAAATTCAGTCAAATTTGCGCGAGACATTGTCTAGATAAAATTAGAATAACCCAAAAGTGACCCATTGATTGAAATTTCTCGAACATGTGACATAACCCAATGATTTTCTCGTGCCAAAAATATGCTGTATACAAAATTTCGTTAAAATCGATTCACCCATTCTTTAGATATAGCTTGACCATGACCCATCATGACCCACAAATGACCCTTATAATCGAAATCTCTCGAACATGTGACTTAGCCCATTAGTTTTCTCGTGTATAAATATTGTTACACTCAAAATTTCGTTAAACTCGATCCTGCCGTTCTTTAAATATAAATAACTTGACCCAGACCCTTTATGACCCTTTATGACCCATTAATCGAAATTTCTCGATCATGTGACCTAGCCCAATGATTTTCTCGTGCCAAAAAATGTTGTATACAAAATTTCGTTAAAACTGATCCACGTGTTCTTTAGATATAGCTTGACATGACCCGTTATGACCCATTATGACTCATAATATAATGACCCATAACCTCTTATAATCGAAATCTTTCAAACATGTGAGATAGCCCATTAATTTTCTCGTGTCAAAAAACTTACATACAAAATTTCATTAAATTTGATACTGTCGTAGTTTACATATAAATAGCTTGACCCAGACCTTTTATGACCCAAAATGACCCAGTAATCGAAATTTCTCGAACTGAGACCTAGCCCAATAGTTTTCTCGTGCCAAAAAAATGTTGTATACAAAATTTCGTTAAAATCGATCCACCTGTTCTTTAGCTATAGCTTGACTATGACCCATTATGACCCATCATGACCCACAAATGACTCTTATAATCGAAATCTCTCGATCGTGTGAGCCCATTAGCTTTCTCGTGTCAAAAAACTATTACAGGCAAAATTTCGATGAAATTGATTCTGCGGTTCTTTAAATATAAATAGCTTGACCCAGACTCTTAATGATATGACCCATGACCCATTAAAATTTTTTCTCGAGCATGTAACCTAGCCCAATGTTTTTCTCGTGCCCGAAAACCATAGAATGCAATTTTTAGTCAAAATTGCGTGAGAAAATCTCTAGATAAAAATAGCATGACCCACAATGACCCCAAAAATGACCCACTAACCGAATTTTCTCGAACATGTTACCTAACCCAATGGTCTTCTGGTAATCCAAAACGATAAAATGTAAAATTTGGTCGAAATCGTTAGAGCCATTTTTTAGATAAAAATAGCTTGACCCATAATGACCCAAAAATGACCCAACAATTGAAATTTTTCGAACATGTGACCCAGCCCAATAGTTTTCTCGTGCCAAAAAACGATTGGTTACAAAATTTCCTTAAAATCGATCCAGCCGTTCTCTAGATATAAATAGCTTGATCTTGACCCATTATGACCCAAAATGACCCAATAATCGAATTTTCTCGAACATGTGACCTAGCCCAATGGTCTTCTCGTGCTCGAAAATGGTAAAATCCAAATTTTTGCGAAAATCGTTAGAGCCGTTTTTGAGATAAAATTTACCCACACACACACACACAATTTTTGCTCGCATTATAGTATAAGATGTATTGTAATACATTGTTATATACAGAGTAAAAAAAAATTATTGATTAAAAAAATTATTACAATAATTAGTTTTTAAATTATTGTGTAAAGTGTTATTGTTCCTTAATATTTATCATATCTGTGGTATAGAATCAAATGATAAATTAATAACAATAACATTAGTTGTTGTCCTCGCTTAAATGCATATACCGCTTATTTGTATACAATTCAGTGGAACCAAATGTATGCAATTAAGCGGGTACGACTTTATTGTAGCATTTTAAATATATTGAAATTATGATGTACATCAATTCCGGTATACTACAAGGTTTTTACTATAGAATATGCTATGCGCAGTTTATTTAAAAGGACACACAAACAAATTTGGCTATCGAAGGAAATAAGCCAATAATTTAACTAAAATTTAAGAATAGTAATTGATCAGTTGTGGTGTGCATTTTTAAATTTAACTATTTTAGAAATATTATTTGGTATGTATAAATATTGTAGATCATGTACAGCATCAAACAAAAGTTCTAAACAACTTATACGTAAACTGTGGAAATTGCGTAGTGGAAATTTTCAATTGGTGTTATGCGTTTAATACTTTCAGAAGTAAACTCTCATTTTTGACGATTCAACAATCCTTGAACTATATTTTGTCGTTTTTCACGAACATTTCGCATCGCAATCACGTGAGTTTGTGAGAGAGTGTCCCTTTGTGATAAAGGCACTCTAGTATTTTTAGTGAGATCGTGACGTCAATGTTCTAACATGTGTGGCGCAAAAGCGACATCTATCCTTTATTCAACTTTAACTTTCCGGAATGTATGCCCTCGAGTCTACAGTTAGCTGCGGTTAGGAGTATTATGCAAATTTATAGCTCCGTCTTCAGTTTGCAATGTATAAAAGTCGTGAGTTGGATTCTGTTGTGAGAGGTGGTGAGGCGGCGGAAGCCAGCCAAGTGAGATAGATTGTCTCGTGAAGCAAAGCAAGGTGTTCTAAAGTGAGTCTAAAAGCCGCAACCTGAAAGTAGAGCCGGTGTGAGTGCCCCGAGCTGAGCTTAAGCCGTGGACGTGAGTATAGTTTACGATTTTATCTCTTAGTATTGTGCTTAGTGACTGAAACCTCGAACTTAGCTCCACTTCCCATGTCCCAGAGGTTTAAATAAAGTATCGGATTTTAACTTATACTTAAGATTATGTATTCATTTAACCAACATAACACCGGTAACGTCACAAGTTTTAATGAAACGTAAATTCTCAAATATTTGACAAAAGTATTTACTCAAACGCGGCCAGACTTAACGCATTTTAACTCTTTCGGATCTGGTGTACTATTAATAGTACGTGTCTTTTAATGGAGTAGTATTTTGTTTGAAGAAATATTTTTGGTACTATTTACATGTAGTAATCTTAGTATATGCTGTCTAAGCATTTACTATATGATTTCACGTATGTTTATGCATTTAGTAATAATAATTATTTTTATAATTTGTTTAATTCTCTTTGCACCATTTGCGATTCTTTTCTTTTAATTATATGTTTCACTCTGTAAATTCAAAATAAAAATTACTTACCTGAAAGAATCATGATGTAATCAAGAGCAAAAAATATTAAAAAGTTGTGACTACAGTATTTTCTAAACATCTCCAAAATTTTTCCTATGTCATATTAGGTAGCTTTCATTACAAAAAGTAAAACGCTACCTATTGCAGCCTTCCGGAGGAAAGCACTTCCAGAAAATTTTGGTATATTTTCACCGATCATGACCCCTAGACCCCAAAACCACCCTCCGTTCAAATGTTGACATATATATATATATATATATATATATATATATATATATATATACATATATATATATATATATCTGATTTTTGTCATGCGATAACTAACGTATTTACTAACCGATTTGAATGAAACTTGGTATGCATAGTAATTACAAATATCTCGACCGAGTTCGTTGGTCAGCATCATCCGCCATCTTGTTTCAAAATGGCGGCCATTTAATTTTTTTTAATTAAAAATTTAAAATTAAATGCGAAAAAATTAAAACTTGAAAAATATTTTTATTTTATGTGTTACATCTTAAAACACCAATTCCAGAATACTTATTATTTTGTCTATATCTTAAAAAATGTTTGAGTTATAGCTCTTTGAATTTTTGTAATGTCTGACATTTTGAAACGATCTGATTTTTGTCATGCTATAACTAGCGTATTTATGAACCGATTTGAATGAAACTTAGTATGTACATAGTACATACAAATATCTCGACCGAGTTCGTTGGCCAGCATCATTCGCCATCTTGTTTCAAAATGGCGGTCATTTAAAATAATTTTAAAAAATTTAAAATTTAAAATTAAATACGAAAAATTAAAAATTAACAAATATTTTTATTTTATGTGTTAGATCCTAAAACACCGATTCTAGAACACTTTTTACTTTGTCTATATCTTAAAAAATGATTGAGTTATAACACTTTGAATTTTTCTTGTTGCTGACATCTTGAAATAATCTGATTTTTGTCATGCTGTAACTAACGTATTTATGAACCGATTTTAATGAAACTTAGTATGTACAAAGTACATACAAATATCTCGACCGAGTTCGTTGGCCAGCATCATCCGCCATCTTGTTTCAAAATGGCGGTCATTTAAAATAATTTAAAAAAATTTAAAATTTAAAATTAAATGCGAAAAAATTAAAAATTAACAAATATTTTTATTTTACGTGTTAGATCCTAAAACACCAATTCTATAACTCTTTTTACTTTGTCTATATCTTAAAAAATGATTGAGTTATAGCACTTTGAATTTTCCTTATGGCTGACATTTTGAAACGATCTGATTTTTGTCACGTGATAACATTCGTATTTATAAATCGATTTGTATGTAACTTGGTGTGTACATAGTACATAATAAAGCCTGAATCGAGTTCGTTAACCAGTTCCATCCACCATCTTGTTTAAAAATGGCGGCCATTTTAACTTTTTTTTTTTTTTTTAAATTTAAGATTTGAAATTAGGTACAAAAAAGTGAGAAATTGAAAAAGATTTTTCTTTTATGCATTTGACCTTGATACAAAAAATCCAAAGCACTTTTTGTTTTGTCTGTATCTTAAAAAATGCCTGAGTTATAGTACTTTTGATTTCTAGTGTTGTTCACATTTTGAATTGATCTGGTTTTCGTCACGTGATAACACGCGTATTTATACACCGATTTGGATGAAACTTGGTGCGTAGATAGGACATACTGATGCCATTGGCCAGTTCCAACCGCTGTCTTGTTTCAAAATAGCGGAATATTAATTTTTTTAAATTTAAATTTTAAAATTGGTTGCAAAAAAGTAAGAAATTGAAAAAGATTTTTCTTTTGTGTTTTGACTTTGATACAAAAATTCCAGAGCATTTTTTGTTTCATGTATATCTTGAACTAGCAGGCTATGCCCGCTTCGCTGGTCCATATTTCCAAACAAACCTTGACTCAAAAAAAAAAAAAAAAAAAAAAAAAAAAATGGTGATTTAAAAATTTTATTTTAAAGCAGTATAGACCACCCTGAATGTTCTTCCGTATTGCTGAAAATCATGCCAACGCCATTGCAATATTGTACTATTGTAAGTCTTGGCGAAAATTTGGGCAACTAAGCACCATCTCTTTTATTTTATCATTTATAGTAGAGTTTCGTATGAATATGAGACCGTTATGACAACAGGAATCAAAATGTTCTCGAGTCATCACAATATTCATTAGAGGGCATTGCAAAGATTAGTGAGCTTGATTATCAAACTCTATTAACTTTCGGATTGTACATTATCATTTCTTAGTTCTTAAAATCCCGACATCTGAACTTGCACTATGTGTAGTTCTGGTAGCCTACATACAATGTCATTTCATGTTACATTTTTTAATAAACGTCCTCTTCTAGTAGGTCTACTGTAGTTTCCTATCTACCTTATAATCTGTTCCAGCAAGAATACATAGAGTAAAAAATTTAAAGAATTATTGACAGATAAAGAAAAGTTTTTGTTTGTTTGTATTTATGACGGCCATTTATCTACACGTGGGATATAGGCCCTAAGGAAAGGATGTCCTCCGTGGGGGTGGCAGACGAAGAAGGGTGTTTCACTTATATATTTAGTAGAACAATGAAGCGTAAAAAGTGTGTTTTAAAGCTGTATTATTTGAATAACATTAAAATTACATCAGTTTCACTGCCTCTTCCTTTTATAAAACAGTTGCTAACATGTAGCCGTTAAATCAGAATAATCTTGATGACTAAATTTTGTAGAAAAATAAGTCTTTAGTTTGCATCTAATAAAATCTTTCTACCTTCTGTAATCGATTCCATTATGATTTTTAGTGTCAAACATTAGAAGTGCTAGAAACGATATTGTTACAAATGTACCAGACTTATTTCATGTTTGTCCTCAAATAAATGTGAAATTTACGATCACCCATTATTAGCATTTAATGTTATAGCTTGACGATAGTTTTTTGTTCGACTACTTGATTATTCCGTCGATCAATTTCGCCAAATTATACAAATGGACATAATTTTTATTTTAAATAACCGAAGAATCAATAAATTACTAAAATGTTAATAGAAATACAAATAAACATCGAATTAAAATTGGTTGATGAAGTAACAATTATGTATAACAAATTTAATGTCAAATGGTCGATGGGATTATCAAGTATTACCAAATTATATAAACAAATTGTATAAACAATAATATGTAGGGCAGGTGTCATCTACGGATCCCGTTGGCGCGATTGCAGCAAATTGCGATTTTATGCCTCACGTGGTAATCCGGTAATAGTTGATTATTTTTGAGTAAATTATTTCATTATTTTTCTTTTCTCTTTTAAAATTATATAAATTGTTTTGTTCCATAAATATTTATTGACTTAGTTTATTATTGTCATATATGTAACGTAAGTAAATTGTACTCACGACTACTCAACTCGGCTCCAGAGATTGTTCTATGTTTCAGTTTTGTCTGTGGTCGTCCTGAATAAATGTTGTGTTTGTGAACTCCGGTTATATTCATTTATTGTTCCAATTATTATATGGCGCAGCCGGTCCAAAAGAACATTGCTTTTTATGAAAAAGAGAAATATTGAAGGAATTCTCCGTGGTAATTATTTAATTTAAAATGCTAACTGTTTAATTTTTCTTTTGTTTCCTAATACCTGAAGAAATGGCTACATCGGGATTAAATCCTCCGAATCCACTTTCTATGGATGGTAATGTTGCAGAAAATTTTAAAAAGTGGAAACAAAAAATTGGTTGCCTGTAAAGTCGGTATACGGGCGAAAGTTTTACGTGACAACGACTTTGAGTTGTAAAATAATTTTAATGTGAATATTCATTCGTATAGTAGGAAGAAGGATGAAATAATAGTAACAATTTAAAACATTTATTTATATAAAGAATTATATTTAAAACATTAATTTATACAAAGAATCTCGCACTGAATTTCATATTAACAAAATTTTATTTTTACCTTTACACATACATACGTATTTATATACAAATATACATACAATAACTTGCAATACACTGTGTTTGTTAAACACATTTTACTTCATGTTTATTAATGTCAAATGTTGAATTTTGTAAACAGCATATTAAAGAATTTTTCAATGAGCAGAATATAACTAAAGTAAAATGGCTTTCACTAATCACATATCATTAGTTTTCCATAATATACCACCGAATTACGAAATAAACTACACTTATTTTCTTTGTACTTTATACTAATAACTAATACATAACGTATTTCGTCTTAGTTTGATACTATCTAAAATTCCTATTAAGCACCGCCCCTTCCTTGCAGCGAATTCACATTCACGTTCAGAAAATGGTCCCACAAGTGACCGGAAAAAGTTAAGAGAAAAGTGAGCGCGTATCGTGAGCGGAGCGTAACGTAACGCAACGCAGTTTCTTGAAGTGTCTCCCGGCAAACCAATTTACAAGACGTTGTCACGTCAAAATTTGAATTGTATATGTTAGCGAGTGAAAGTAATAAAAAACCACCGGAAGTTCAAGTTGCAATTTTATTACATGTAATTGGAACAGATGCTTTGGAAGTACATAATACGATGGATATTGCAGAAGAAGATAAGAAAGATGTCTCTAAAATAATGCAGAAATTTGAAGATTTTTGTATTCCGAAGTCAAATGAGTCAATTGATAGACATTTATTTTTCAATCGTACGCAACATTCTCATGAAACATTTGATGAATTTTTAACTTCCTTAAAGAAACTTTGCAGCACATGTAATTTCGGAGAACTGAGAGATAGTCTAATTCGTGATAGAATTATAAGTGGTATAAAAAACACACAGCTCAAGGATAGATTATTACGCGAATCTGATCTCAATTTGGAAAAGTGTATAAAGATGTGCAAAACACAAGAAATTGCCGAAATACAGATGAAAACGCTGAATGAAGAGAAAACCGTGGAAGCACTTAGAATAAAACCAAAAGCAGGAAGAAATCGTCTGCCATCAAAAAACTTTGAGAATAAAAATGAAAATCTAATAAAGAAGAATCGACTCCATGGTAATGAAAATTATCGCAAATACAACAACTCAGACCTTGGAGTACAGAAATGCCTAAAGTGCGGTAAGTGTCACTTTAAAAATTCTTGCCCTGCTTATAATAAAACTTGTTTTATTTGTAAAAAATTGCATCATTTTGCGAATATGTGTAGATTTAAAAAGAATGTTAATATTTTGAAAAGTTATGATAGTAACGAATTCATGAGTGTTCCACCATCCCAAAATAATTCAAATGAATATGTGTTAAGAGCTATAAAAAATAATGAGAGTAAAAATAAACAAGATTGGTTTGAGAAACTTAAAGTAAATGTTTCGAAGTATTTATTTGTAAAATTAGATACGGGTGCTCAATGTAACATATTGCCATTACATAAATTTAAGCAATTAAATTTAAAAGAAGGTATAATTGAAAATTCAAACATGAAGTTAACTAATTATAGTGGTTCAGAAATCAATGTTGTTGGTAAATGTTCTTTAATATGTGAAACGTCTAAAAGTACAAAAGCAGTAGTAGATTTTCAAATAGTTGATTGTATGATAATAAGGCTCCTGCTGTATTAGGATTACCTACCTTAGTTGATTTAAATTTAGTTAGCAGAGTAAATTCAATTACTTCTGATAAAAAAGACATGCCAGAAATTTTGAAAGAATATTCTGATCTTTTTAAGGGAATTGGCAATTTAAAAGGTTTTACTTATGATATTAAACTGAAACTTGATGCCGTAGGTAAAATTGAACCTTGGAGAAAGGTACCAATTAGTTTAATGGAACCATTGAAAAAAGAATTAAATGAAATGATAAATGCCAAAATAATTAAAAAGATTGATGAACCCACCGAATTTGTTAATTCCTTAGTTATAATACGTAAACCTAATGATAGTTTAAGAATATGCTTAGATCCACAATATTTAAATTCTAATATTTTGAGAGAACATTTTTATCTTCCAACATTTGAAGATATTGCTTCTAAAATGGCTGGTGCTCAAGTTTTTAGTATTTTGGATGCTAATAAGGCTTTTTGGCAAATTAAGTTATCAGAAGAGAGCTCAAATTTAACAACATTTAACACCCCATTTGGCAGATTTTGTTTTTTAAGGTTACCATATGGTATTTGCTCAGCTCCAGAAGTCTTTCATAGAAGTTTTAGTGAAATTTTTGGGGGAGAAGAAGGAGTAGAAATTTATATAGATGATTTATTAATTTGGGGAAAAAATAAAAAAGAACATGATATGAGGCTTAAAAAAGTTCTTGAGAAAGCTCGTGAAAGAAATATTAAATTTAATTTGAATAAGTGTAAAATTGGAGTAACAGAAGTCAAATATTTAGGACACAAATTTTCGAAAGATGGTCTTAAGCCTGATGAAGATAAAATTAAAGCAATTTTAGCTATGAAACCTCCTAATAACGCTAAAGAACTAGAAACATTTTTAGGTATGATTACATATGTTTCAAAATTCATTCCGAATGTTTCACAAAAAACCGCAATTTTAAGAGATTTAATTAAAAAAGGTAACATATGGAATTGGAATTCTATTCATGATAAATGTTTTTTGGAATTAAAAAATATTTTGGCAAAAAATCCGGTTCTGCAATATTTTGATGTGTTGAAACCAATCACCTTGTCAGTTGATGCCAGTAAAGATGGGTTAGGAGCAGTGCTTCTCCAAAATAATTTACCAGTTGCATATGCATCCAAAGCTTTAAATGATACTCAGAAAAACTATGCACAGATAGAAAAAGAGACATTAGCTGTTGTTTTTGGCTGTGAAAAATTTCACCAATATCTTTTTGGAAGATCATTTAAAATCGAGAGTGATCATAAACCACTTGAAGCAATATTTAATAAACCTTTTGATAAGTGTCCTGCTACTGCTAGATTGCAAAGAATGAGAATACGTTTACAACCATATGATTTTAAATTTTATTACAAACCAGGAAAAGAATTGTTTTTAGCAGATGCTTTATCTAGATCATTTTTGGAAGAAACGTGCGACTTTTTTGAAGGTGATATCGAGGCATATGTTGGTATGATTACTGAAAGTATTCCTATGTCAAATGAAAAATTTAAAATTTTTCTAAAAGAAACACGAAATGATCCTGAATTACAAGTTGTATCTAACTTAATTTTGGAAGGATGGCCGGATGATAAAGTTCCTGAAATTGCAATGCCTTATTATAGTTTTCGTGAGGAATTGACAGTTGCAAATGGCTTAGTTTTTAAAAATTCGCGTGTTGTTGTTCCAAAAAATCTTAGAAATGATATGCTCAATCGAATACATTATGGACACATGGGTGTTGAAAAATGCAAAAATAGAGCACGGGAAATTTTGTTTTGGCCTGGTATGTCAAAAGAAGTAGAAGATCTTGTATTAAATTGTAAAACATGTTTATCATATAGAAAATCAAATCAAAAAGAACCATTGATGCCAAAAGAAGTTCCATATGGCCCATGGGAAGTTTTAGGAATTGATTTGTTTCACTTCCAAGGACGAGTACATTTGCTAGTTATAGATTATTTTAGTAAATATGTTGAAACAGCTTTATTAACAGAAATCTCAAGTCTTGCTACCATCAAAGCATTAAAAGGCATATTTGCACGATTTGGCATTCCCAAACTTCTATATTCTGATAATGGTCCGCAGTATGACAGTTCAAGGTTCAGAAACTTTGCAAAATCTTGGAATTTTCAGATTAAAACATCAAGTCCTAGATTCCCACAATCAAATGGAATGGTTGAAAGACATCTACAGACTGTTAAGTACATGCTCAAAAAAGCTGATTTTGATAATAAAGACCCATATTTAGCACTTTTAGAGTACAGAAATACACCAATATCCAATAATATTCCATCACCATCAGAATTATTATTTGGTCATAAAATTAATGGAATTATGCCACGTAAAGAAGATTTTTTCCCTACTAACCAATATGATGAAATTCGACAAAAATTATTTTCTCGACAACAGATTCAAAAATCTTATTATGACAGAGGCTCTAAATTACTTAAACCTTTACGGGAAGATGATGTTGTATTTTTGAAAGATGGTACCCAGAAAGAAGCAAATCAGCTTGCCAAAGTTATAGGAAATTCTGAAAGGCCGCGATCTTATCGCATATTAAAGGAAGATGGTCAATTATTAGAGAGAAACAGAAGGCATCTCCATAAAAGTCCTCATAAAATAAAGTTTGAAATAAAAAATATATCCAATATTTTAGATTGTGAGAAACCTACAACTGATGTGAACCTTCCTGAGAAAGAACCAAAATCTTCTACACAGGATTTGAACACTCTACCTTCTACAATAACTCAATCCAACACCGATAGCTCCAAATCTCCAACAAAAACATATTCTAAATTTGGAAGACTAATTAAAAAACCATCCTACTTAAGTGACTATGTTACCTGATTATTATTTTATTAATTATTAATGTATTTGTATTTTTCAGATTTTTTGCTTTAAAAAACAGGGAGATGTCATATATATAACGTAAGTAACTTGTACTCACGACTACTCAACTCGGCTCCAGAGATTGTTCTATGTTTCAGTTTTGTCTGTGGTCGTCCTGAATAAATGTTGTGTTTGTGAACTCCGGTTATATTCATTTATTGTTCCAATTATTATAACTAGTAAATCTATAGATCAGGAGCCTCAACGCCAGCTTTGCGCATCTTTTTTTAAGCACACTTTGGGTAATATTCAACTTCCTGGAAACTGTAATTTAAAGTTTTCAAACTACGTAATTATTTATAAGAATAAAATAAGAATAAGAAGTTTTCAACCATCAAAAGCGTAAATTAAAGAGTTAGTTATGCTAGGATATTCTGAAATTTTCATGATCTATTATTTTTGTTTTTTTATTATAACATAGTAGATTTCTTCAGTGGGGGCTCCGCCCCCCCCCTGAACCCCCCGTAGTCTCATTAAATTTAAATTTGTAATTTTCTATCAATTTGCTAATGGTTTTCGTATATCTTGTATTTCTTTATACATTTTGAATTATAAGGATAAGTAACAGTTTTAATAAGCAATTTTCATTATCCTCATACTTTTACACACCTGCCCACCACAAACATTATATCTGATGTATCAGGAACTTTTGAAAGTGTAAACTCAGTAATCTAGGGTTTTACAATTTTGTTTCCGAAAAAAAGAAGTTTTGATTGCATTTTTGTGGCAGTTATCGCGGACAGACAGACAGAAGAACAGACTGACAGGCGGAAAACAATAAATTTTGTGTCGATAAAAAAAGCATTCACTAAAGTTTCGGCAATGACGTCATTATTCATGAGTTATTGCTATCCATGTTTCTTGTATTTTTAACGACTATTATAAAATACCTGTTTTATTTCAACTATCACGTCAAATTTTACCAAGTGAAATATTGGTTTAAAATATAATTATTTTTTATTTCTTTTACTTCTAATTATGTCCCCATTTTTGTCAGAAAAATTCTTATTAACGAAACAAATTTCCGTGTTTAACATTTAACAAAGTACTATATTTATTTTTATTTTAATTCTGACATCATGTTTATTTTATTTATTTATTTATTTATTTATTATTTTTTTGTTTTTTTGTTTAATTTTTCGAATGGAAATTGCTCAATTGAAACTTATTGCCGTTGAAAAATTATTCCAGATTTCGAATTTTTTTGGCAACGATAAAAGAAATTGGTTAAATTTTATCTAAAAAATTGCGATTGATTCTGTATGAAAAAGAAAGAAATTTTGAATTATTAAAGAAAATATTTGAATAAAATTTATAAAACATAGCCTATGTTCTGTTCTGGGTTATGTTATATTTATACGCAAAGATACAAAGACATTAATTAATTCATTAGTTTTGACGCTGAATCCATTTAAATTTTCGTACACGCATTCAAATTTATAACATTATAAAAATAAGGATTAGGATGAATGGTTGCTTAGCAATCATTAAGAGAAAATAAAGAAAATGAAATAAATACATTTGAAATAAGTAAATCTCTGAAACAAATCAGTTTATATTATTGGAAAACATTCATAAAAAAATCTCCAAAATTTACAGTAATAACTTTAAAAATCTGACAAATACGCAGACAAAATTTCAAAACAATACGAATAATTTAACTGGTAAATTTCAGTATCCATTTTTCACATTGAATTCCATTAATGAAATGTGTCATTTTCTCTCAAGGAAAAAAATTTAAAAATCATTGGATTTGCCATAGAAAAGCATTATTGCGCAAAATAAAATATTCTATATTTTCCGATCGAATGAATCAAATCTAACAAAAAACTATACAGCTTAATTCCAGTGCCTCACTAACATACCCACTTAATTTCAAGCCAACCGGATGTTTTTTGCATTAGTTATCGCGGAACAGACAGACTGACAGACAGAAACCAAAAAATTTCGTGTCTCCAAAATAAGCCTTCACTGACGTTTCGGCAATAAGTCATCTGTTAAGATAAAATAATTAAGCAAACACAACTATTTTGTTTATATAAGTAATGTGTACTAGAATACATATTTGGGTATATTTGGCTATACACTATTATTTCCCAAAATAACAAACTTTTGTAAAAGATTTCATGAAGTGTTTAAAGTGCTTCGTAATCTATGCTTAACGCATGATTTTTCTTACTTGTTGTGAATTCTGCCCACTTATGTATTATGTTTATTGCCCGCTTTGACAAAATGTGTGCTCGTTTAGAGACTTTGTGACTTACTTGTTTAAATTTTTTAGCAGAGAATTGTAATCATAATACATTAAATGCATCTGCTAGTGGAATACAAATTGTTTAAAAAAAGAATTGAGGTATCAAAAATATAAAAATTACGTACTTTCTATTTCGAAAGAAATTTCCCTTTATATTAAACAAGTAAGAAAAATCATGCGTTAATCATTGATTATGAAGCACTTTCCAACACTTCATGAAATTTTTAACAATACTTCTTTAATTAGGGAAATAAGGGGTATATAGCCAAATATGTATTCCAATGTTTTTGAACAACCCTGTATTTGATCTGTCAGTTGATATACATATTATATAATGGGAAAATTTAGTTTAGCTAGAAAAAAGCTTAAAATTCTTTTTGAGCAATTTGCACTAATAAATGAAAAACATACTTGAAAACTTTTTTTCAGCCCTGTAGTTTACCTTGTACCTTTATTACACGTTAGTAAGAAGCTAAAATTAATTTTAAAATAAAACATTCTTAAAACAACTGAAATCACATTGTTATAAATTACCATTCATAGGTGCATACGATTTTCATAAAATTTGAAATGACTCGACATCTAATAATTATATATATTTTATGTTTCAAACTATTCGGTTGGGTAGTTTTTGAGTTGCTACATGCGAACTGAGGGACGGACGGACAGAGAGACGAATGCGCAACTCGGGAACCCGGGATTCTTTTCCCTTCAATTCAAAACAAAAGCGACTTTTCTAAGTATCCGGGATCGGAGGAGATAGAGTTACATACATACATACATACGGTCGGATTTTAATAATGTAGATTCTTGGTTGTAAATTTTAATTTGCTGACAGATGATTTTCGCTTCTGTTGAAAAAGTTCATTAATGAAACATCAATGTTTGAAAATATATTTTTAGTTTTAGAAAATTTATTTTAATTTTTATACCATCTGCACAAATTGAAACTTAATTCTTTTTAACTTTAAAGAAAAAAATAGCTTCAAAAATACATTAATCAGTTTTATTTTCCCCTTTTTTCCGACAAAAAAAAGCCTTCCACTGCTAATTTATAGTTTTTAATGAAGTTTTTTATCTGTATGTAACTTATAATTTAGTATTCGTAAAAAATATTTCTTATCCATTTTAAATATGACGTCATTATTTTTCTAACTCCATGAATTACTGCTATCCATGTCCCGTTTATTTTTAACGACTACTATAAAATACCTCTTTTATTTCAATTATGACGTCATAGTTTACCAAATAAATATTTTATTTAAAATATTTTTATTCCTTTTATTTTTAATTATGTCGCCATATTGACAAAAAAATTCATGTTAACGAAACAAATATCAGTGTTTAATATTTAACAAAAAATAGTATATTTATTTTTATTGCAAATACGACGTCATATTTATTTTTTTCTTTTAAATTTTCCTTAGTTTCAGTTTTCGCATGGAAATTGCTCAATTGAAAATTTATCGTCGCTGAAAAATTAATATTCGAAATTTTGATTTTCTTGGCAACGGAAAGAAAATTGATTAAATTTTATCTAAAAAATGCGGATTGGTTATGCATGAAAAATAATGAAATTCAGAATTATTAACGAAAATATTTGAATAAAATAAATAATACATAGCCTTTGTTCTTTTCTGGCTATAATTATCTATACGCAAAGATACAAAGTTGAAGTTATGCTATTGAAGCATTGAAGTTATGTTATTCAAACTTCCGTACACATTTTAAAATTTATAATATTATAAGAATAAGAATTAGGATAAATGGTTGCTTAGCGACTATTAAAAGAAATGAAGAAAACGAAATAAATACATTTGAAATAAGTAAATCTCTAAAACAAATTAGCTTATATTATTGGAACACATTTATAAAAAATGGCCAAGATTTACAGCAATAATTTAAAAAATCTGACATATGCATAGATAAAATTTCAAAACAATATGAATAATTTAAGCCCCGTACTGGCAAATTTCAGTATCCATTTATCGTTGAATTCCATTAATCAAATGAGTCATTTTCTCTCAACAAATAAAAATTTGAAAATCGTTGGATTTGCCATAGAAAAACATTATTGCGCAAAATAAAATATTCTATATTTTACGAACGAATTAATAAAATATAACAAAAAACTATACAGCTAAATCCGAGTGCCTTACCAATATACACACTTAATTTCAAGTCTTTCGGATGTTTTTTGCAGTAGTTATCGCGGAACAGACAGACTGACAAACTGACAGACAGACAGACAGACAGAAACCAAAAAAATTCGTGTCTCCACAGTAAGCCTTCACTGACGTTTTGGCAATTATTATTATTTCCTTTTTAAAATAATAGAAAATAAATAAGAGCAATATAAATGTAATTGGTATTTGAAAACGCAGTGTTCTCCAAATTGGCATCATAAAAAAAATCACGCCAAGGTGATGCGTGTATAAAAGTGGAAAAATGTTTGCAATAATATAAACAAAAAAACGTAAACAAATAATTAAAAATTCGCCATTTCGATAGTCTTTTTAAATAACATCAAGGTTAATTCTCCAGTCGGGCAGCAATAGTAAATTTTCTTTTCTTCGTCTGTTTCATAATAAAAAAAACATAAATTTAATAACTTCTAATTAAATAATCTGACTAATTTTCTGTAATCGGATTTATGATCTAAAAGATCGATAATTTTTGACTAATTTGGCGGAAAAATCGTTTTCGAATACCAGTTTCATATATATATTTAAATTATTTTCTATTATTTAAAAAATAATAACAATTAGTATTTAAATAATAAGTATAGAACAAAACAGTTTACATAATTTTAAAGAAGAGAAAGGAAATAAAAAAACATTTTATTACTAATTAAATAACAATAGTCGGGTTGCCATGCCAGACAAAATAACATTAATTTAGTGTCCATTAGTTACCTCGATGTGTTTATGATATCTGTGCAAACAAAACTTCCGATAATATAACAAATGACGTCATATTTATTTTCCTTTGATTTTTTTTTATTTTAATTTTTCACGTGGATAGTGTTCAACTAAAAATTAATAGTAGCGGATAGAGACAGCTTAATGCAATAATGTTAAAACTTAGAAAGAGTAATGAAATGGGAAAAAAAATCAAAAAATCCCTACATGGTTTCGGCGAGTTGTTTTCTTGGTATTTATGTTAAAGTGATATTATACTTATAAACTTAGACAAAGGTTATAATAAAAGTATTATTTCTTCAATTTTATCTTTTAATGATGATTTTAATTGCTATTTTATAGAAATGTACAATGAAAGCATATTATAATCTTTTTAATATTAGACTATTAATAATTACAGCGCATTCTTTTCAAATATTAATGACATAATCCTAAACCAAACCAGTCACTGGATTTTGACGATTTTAATGACAAGCACTCTCGAACGAACTGAATTTTCAGAAACATAAAAATTCTCACGAATCAAAACACAGAATTTTCGGCAGACAATTAACGACGTGAACAGTTCCAATGATGATTCTTAAACGCTGCGCGCCTAAAACGAAACAACCACAACAACAACAAAAAAACATCATAGGGCACAAGAAACTGACTGTGCAGCAGGCTCTAAAATGGACGAAACTCGTCAATGCCGCGGTCACTAACGTACGTATAAGCGCTGCGCGCCCATTTGAACTAAAAAAAAAATACACCACTGGATGAACGAAACTCGCTGTGTAGCAATCTCTAAAGTACACGAAACTCGTTAATGCCGCGGTCACTAACGTACGTATGAGCGCTGCGCGCCCATTTAAACAAACAAAAAAAATCGCTGGATGCACGAAACTCGCTGTGTAGAAATCTCTAAAGTGCACGAAACTCGCTGTGCAGCAGTCTCTAAAGTGCACGAAACTCGTCAATGCCGCAGTCACTAACGTACGTATGAGCGCTGCGTGCCCATTTAAACCAAAAAAACATCACTGGATGTACGAAACTCGCTGTATAGCAATCTCTAAAGTGCACGAAACTCGCTGTGCAGCAATCTCAAAAGTTCACGAAACTCACTGTGCAGCAATCTCTAAAGTGCACGAAACTCGTCAATGCCGCAGTCACTAACGTACGTATGAGCGCTGCGCGACCATTTAAACCAAAAAAATCACTGGATGCATGAAACTCGCTGTGCAGCAGTCTCTAAAGTACATAAAACTCGTCAGTACCGCGGTCAACGCTCTTACGAGCTCTGAGCGACCATTTAAACCAAAAAACATCACTGGATGCATGGAACTCGCTGTGCAGCAGTCTCTAATGTACATGAAACTCGTCAGTACCGCGGTCAACGCTCTTACGAGCTCTGCGCGACCATTTAAACAACAACAACAACAAAAAAAAAATTACTGGATGCACGCAACTAGTTGTGCCACAACGAAACTCGTCAAAACTGCTGTCTACGACTCTAAAACCCTAAGAAACACATCTGGTTGCACGAAAGCCGCATTGAAAAAATTTCTAAAATGGATAAAACTAGTTAATGCCAGGTTACTAACGCCGGAATCAAACTATTAAAATACGCAATAAAATTTTGAAATATTTTTCTAATATTTATAAGGCATAAATATTATGCTGATTTTTAAATAAGAAAAAAGTATTTTTGATATAGGAATGCGCTATCGTATTAACATTTCACGTTATAATATTAAGAGTAATAAAATTATGAGAAAAAGAAAATATAAATGCACAATACAATGTAAAATACAGGGAAAAGTAACCGTAACGAACATCAATACCAAGAAAACAACTTGCCAAAACCGGGTAGGGATTTTTTTATTTTTTCCCCGTTTCGTTATGCAATCTAAGTTTTAACATTGTTGCATTAAGCTGTCGCTATCCGCTACTAAAATTAATTGCCGAGGAGAAATAATTTTCCATATTTTGATTTTTTTGGCAACGGGAAAGAAAATGGTTATTTTTTATTGGAAAAATTTTAATTGATTCTGTATGAAAAATAATGAAATTTTGAATTATTAAGGAAAATACTTGAATAAATCAATTAAAAATTAACCTATGTTCACCGGTAATAGTGTAGCTTTCCAACGGTGAAAGAATTTTTCAAAACCGTCAAGTCGTTTCGGAGCCTATTCAATTCAAACAAACAAACAAACAATCAAATCTTTCCTCTTTATAATATTATTAGTATAGAAAAATGGCTGAGTTTTAGCACTTTCAATTTCCAGTGTGACATTTTGAAACGGTCTGTAATTTGTCACGCGTTAATACGCATATTTATTAACTGATTCCGATATAACTCCGTATGTTCATGGTACATACCAATGTACCTCCATAACGGACACTCCCGAACAGCGGGCCTCTATTTAACGGACAGTTTACCGATCCCCACCCCTAAAATTTAAATTTTTGTATGTTTAACCACTGAATAACGGACATTCCGAATAGCGGACAATAATTTTTGCGATAAAGTAGGAGAAATCGGTTTTTAACGAAGAAAAGGAAAAGAAAAAAATCTCTAAATTTGTCAGGGCAATGTGTCGAAATTTTGTGATCATAGATAAATGTGGAGAGTGGGCGATAAATGCCGAGAGCCCCACCCGGGCCTTCCCTCCCACGTCCAGTATTAAATTCAGGGTATGGTCCGAGAGACATTACCTCCCGGAGCATCACAATTCCCTCCCCCCCCCCCCACTTTCCTCCGGAAGATTTGAGATTTTATGCTTTTAAGAAGTGGCAAAATACAGTCGACAGTGACACTTTTTTAAGATGATTCAGGAAAATCAAAACTATTGACATAATTAAAATTCCACATTGAAAAAAAAAAAAAAAAAAAAAAAAAAAAAAAAAAAAAACTTTGCAATCTTTAAATGCTAGGAGAAATTTTTTAAATACATTTTTTTTTCATAAGAATGTAATAAACAGTGTATAAAGCAATGTACCATTTTATTTCAATTTTATTGCTTAAAAAATAATTTTAATTTCTGATTAATTATATATTAGAATTTTAGGACATATAAAAGTCATTTAATAAAACTTTAAGCATTTCTTAGCAATTTTTGAATCTCCGAGGTTTTTCCCAATAGCGGACAGTTTCCGCGCTCCGGAGGTATCCGTTATTTGGAGGTTTTACTGTATTCTTATTAATATTTTATTAATTTATTTGTTCTTTCGTTATTTAAAATAAAAATTATGCCAATTTGTGTGATTTAGTGAATAGTGTGGCGAAATTGGTTGACGGGATAACCGAGTAGTACCAATCAATAGTAGATAACTAATTGATAGTGCTTGGTTATTCCGCCGACCAAAAACTTATCGCCAAACTATAAGAGTAAATGCTAGTATTGGATGACCATGAATGTCTCATTCAATGACATTAAATGTGATAAATGTGTTTGAAACATCATTAAGTGATTCTGTTTCGACTTTTTATTTGTATTTTTATTAATATTTTACTAATTATTTGCGTTTTCGTTATTTAAAATAAAAATTTTCTCAATATGTATAATTTGGCTGTTAGTTTGACGATTTGTATAATTTGGCGAAATTGGTCGACGAGATAACCAAGTAGTACCTTGGAATTTAATCCTGAAATTTATACTTAACATTTTTGGTCGACGGGATAACCAAGTAGTACCCAAAAATGCACTATGATATAGTATTAATGGAATGAGGTAATAAAGTACAAAATTCTATAATATCTTGATTAAATGTCTACTGTATTCAAGCTGACAAATTTAATGCGATAAACAGTAATAACTGGATGAAATTGAACAATTAATTTCTCCTCAACGAATGTTAAAATCTTCAATATTTAGGGATGTGGATCAAGATTCATATACCATATTATTAGTTACAGAAAGAATATTTAGTTCATTATTTACTATACATTTATGGCAAGTCTTACAAGATCCGGCAGATTGAATATGCATGCCAAATTAACGACGATGAAAAAATTTTACAAAAATATAATTTTAAATTTCTTTGTGCATCTTCGAAGTTTAAAGCATTTTTCCGAGCACATGCATTCCCTGTCAGAATAGATTCGTCATGTCGTCGTTTTGGCACATATCATATACGCACCACATAGACGCTATTTTCTTTTCAGACGCCAATGACATATACGCACCGGGCTACTTAACTGGCGACAAAATGTCGTTATTTTGCTTCACATGGTAACCCTGATGTTGCTTAGTTATAAATAAATTGTTCATTTACTTTTATTTTCTTTTCTCAAATACAGTAAAATAGTCCGTTTTCTAATTACATCCCGTGTGCAATTTTATGATTAAGTACAGTGAGTGGTCTCATTTTGTTTCTTATGTCTTGTAGACTAAGAAAAGTGACGGTGGACATTCGGGACCCGCGACTGGGGAGGGGGAGGGTCAGGGGAAGGGTTGAAAAATGGAAGGGGAAAAAATTCCATTTCATAAATAATAAAGAAATTTATCAATAAATATTAATGTTTAAAACATTTATAGATTAGGTAAAATATTTGTGGACATCCAGGACCCGCGATTGGGGAGGGAGAGGGGGAGGAGAAGGGTTGAAAAGTGCAAGGGAAAAAAATTCCATTTCTTAAAATATAAAGACAATTATGTATAAATATTAATGTTTAAAACATTTATAGATTAAGAAAAACATTTGTGGACATCCAGGAGCCGCGACTGGGGAGGGGGAGGGGGAGGAGCGGGGAGGGGTGGGGGAGGGGAAGAGTTGCAAAGTGCAAGGGAAAAAATTCCATTTCATAAAAAATAAAGAAAATTATGTATAAATATTAATGTTTAAAACATTTATAGATTAGGAAAAACATTTGTGGACATGCGGGAACCGCAACTGGGGAGGGGGAGGGTTGAAAAGTGCAAGGAAAAAAATCCATTTCATAAAAAGTAGAGAAAATTATGCATAAATATTAATGTTTAAAACATTTATAGATTAGGAAAAACATTTGTGAACATCCAGGACACGCGACTGGGGAGGGGAAGGGGAAGGGTTGAAAATTGCAAGGGAGAAAAATTCCATTAAAAATATGAATAAATATTAATGTTTAAAACATTTATAGATTAGGAAAAACATTTATGGACATCCAGGAGCCACGACTGGGGAGGGGGAGGGGGGAGGGGAGGGGAAGAGTTGCAAAGTGCATAGGAAAAAATTCCATTTCATAAAAAATAAAGAAAATTATATATAAATATTGATGTTTAAAACATATATAAAATAAGAAAAACATTTGTGGACATCCGGAACCCGCGACTGGAGAGGGAGAGAGGGAGGGGACGGGTTGAAAAGTGCAAGGGAAAAAATAATTAATAAAGGTAGTTGAAAAGGAACTGAATGATGATAAATACTAAATGATACAAATTTTGTAACGCTAAATATTATTTGTTATCTTTGTATTGTTATTCTATATTGTACATCATATACCTAATAGTAAAAACTTTCAAATTTTAAACTGCAAGTAAAAGTTTAACTTCAGAACAAAGTAGGATCATCGGTATCACTGTCATCATAATTTACATCATCAAGGCCTCCAACATTATCACATTTATCAGTCTCACCTGAGCATGAACACATTTCAGTTACAAGATAATCCATTTTGTGAACATTTACAGGATGCTACACATCTTGACTTGACACACGAACAACGCACCGATTAAACCAGTTCTTGAGGAGCACATGGCATGTTACACATGACAGGTAGGTATTATTTTCCCTTTATTAACCAACCAAAATCAGTTGCGGGTGGAATATTAGTTTTTAAAATGTGTGCTCTTTGCCATATTATTGCTTGGTAATGAACTCTTCTTATGGCTGGGTAAAGGGCGGCTTAAGTTGGAGGCATATTTGTTCCTTCAACTTGCTTTTTTGTCAATAACCACCATCTTAGCTCACTCAGTGTTTTAATGTTTAATTTTGGCATGTACACTGAACATATGTATTCTTCAAGTGCAATATATGTTTCACTCTCAAGGATATCTGTTTGACCTTATGCGGCAAGTGCTTTCAGAATTCTGTCGTCAGCATTTATGAAGCCCTTCCAAAAACTGGTTTTTGATTTACCACTGAATGAACCAGTGGTGTCAGATCCAGAAAGAGAATGCAGTCTTACTAAAGCTTCAGATCTTTTTTCTTGCCCTTTTCAACCTTTTCCCCTTCCTTCCCCCTCCCCCTAGCCTAGTTGCGGATCCCGGATGACCACTATTGCTTTTCTTATTCTATAAAAGATTTAAATACTAATATATATATATATATATATATATATATATATATATATATATATATATATATATATATATATATGTATCGCATTTTCATGAAACGACGGACTTCAAGATGATGAGTTTTAATTATGGTTTATTTAAATATTTTAAAACATAGCAAAATCTTTTCGCAGGTCTTTACATCATCGATTCTGGAGAGCAAGTGCGTAGATGTACATTTGAAATTCCTCATCCCCCGAGAGGTTACCGTTAAAAAAGCCATGTGTTTTACTTAAATTAATATGATAAACTTAGGTTTCTTGTTGCCCTGTAAAACCGTGATTATTAGTCATGGGGCACATTGAGGGCACACATCATCCACATTGAGGGGTGATTTATTAAAAAAGTAATTAATAGGTTTGATTTTTTTGTATTTTCTTACACACACACACACATATATATATATATATATATAATTAAATGGCATTTTTTTTCTTGCCTCTTTCAACACTTTCCACTTCCGTCTCCTCCCCTACTCTTCCCTTACCTCCGTCTTCCTAATCACAAGTCCCGAGTATCCTTCAATGCCATTCTCATTCTATAAACGTTTTAAACTGATATTTATGCATAATTTTTTTTGAAACAGAATTTTTCTTATTGCCCCTTTCAAATTCCTCTTCTCCTCACTCCTCCTCCCCAGTCGCGAGTCCCGGATGTCCACAAATGTTTTTTCCTAATTTATAAATGTTTTAAACATTCATATTTATGCATAATTTTCTTTATTTTTTATGAAATGAAATTTTTGTCCCTTGCAATTTTCAACCCTTCCCCTTCCCTTCCCCTCACCTGCCCCGTCGTGGGTCCTGGATGTCCACAAATGTTTTTCCTAATCTATAAATGTTTTAAATATTAATATTTATGCATAATTTTCTTTATTTTTATGAAATGGAATTTTGTTCCCCTGCATTTTTCAACCCTTCCCCTCCCCCTCTCCAGGCGCTTGTCCCGGATGTCCACAAATGTTTTTCCTAATCTATAATTGTTTCAAGCATTAATATTTATACATAATTTTCTTTATTTTTTATGAAATTTAATTTTTTCACTTGCACTTTGCAACTCTTCCCCTCTCCCACCCCTCCCCCTCCCCAGTTGCGGCTCCTGGATGTCCACAAATGTTTTTCCTAATCTATAAGTGTTTTAAACATTAATATTTTTGCATAATTTTCTTTATCTTTTATGAAATGGAATTTTTTTTGCCTTGCACTTTTCAACCCCTCCCCTTCCCCCCTCCCCAGTCGCGGATTCCGGATGTCCGCAAATGTTTTTCCTAATCTATAAATGTTTTAAACATTAATATTTATAGATAATTTTCTTTATTTTTTATGAAATGGAATTTTTTTCCCTTGCACTTTTCAACCCTTCCCCTCCCCCTCCCCCTCCCCAGTCGCGGGTCCCAGATGTCCACCATCGCTTTTCTTAGTCTACAATACATAAGGAACAAAATGAGACCACTCACGATACTTAATCATAAAATTGCACACGGACCTATGAAAAGCTGAAATTAGAAAACGGACTAAAACCTCCAAATAACGAACACCTCCGAAGCGTGGAAACTGTCCGCTATTCGGAGGTGTCCGCTATTGGGAAAAACCTCGGAGATTCAAAAATTGCTAAGAAATGCTTAAAGTTTTATTAATTGACTTTTATATGTCCTAAAATTCTAATATATGATTAATCAGAAATTAAAATTATTTTTTAAGCAATAAAATTGAAATAAAATGGTACATTGCTTTATACACTGTTTATTACATTCTTACGAAAAAAAAAAAAATGTATTTAAAAAATTTCTTTTAGCATTTAAAAATTGCAAAGTTTTTTTTTCTTCAATGTGGAATTTCAACCATGTCAATAGTTTTGATTTTTCTGAATCATCTTAAAAATGTGTCACTGTCGGCTGTATTTTGCCACTTCTTAAAAGCATAAAATCTCAAATCTTCCGGAGGAAAGTGGGGGGGGGGGGGGGATTGTGATGCTCCAGGAGGTAATGTCCCTTGGACCATCCCCTGAATTTAATACTATACGAGGGAGGGAAGGCCCGGGTGGGGCTCTCGGCATTTATCGCCCACTCTCTACATTTATCTATGATCACAAAATTTCGACACATTGTCCTGACAAATTTAGAGATTTTTTTCTTTTTCTTTTCTTCGTTAAAAGACGATTTCTCCTACTTTATCGCAAAAATTACTGCCCGCTATTCGGAATGTCCGTTATTGGTTAAACATACAAAAATTTAGATTTGGGGGATGGGAATCGGTAAACTGTCCGTTAAATAGAGGTGTCCGCTGTTCGTGAGTGTCCGTTGTGGAGGTTTTACTGTAATATAAATTGTTTTGTTCTATAGATATAAATAAAACTTTTTAAAATTTATTGTTATTTACTTTTTAAAAATATGTATGGTAACTGGTATTTGAAAATGAAGACTTTGCCAAATTGGCGTCGGAAAAAATTGCACCAATGTGATGTGTATATGACAACTGTGCCGTCATTTTTTACGCTGATAGCTAGCCTCTTGCCTTAAGGCCCCTGTCCTCGCTCGAGGAAACGCTCGCGAGCTAATGCTATTCCTATGGGGAAGCATTTTTCTAATAATTCTTTCGCATTTTGACATTTTTGAATTTTTTTTTTTTTTTTTTTTTTTTTTTTTTTTTTTTTGCATTGGATAGCTGGGGTGCATGCCGACAGCGCACCTTTTTTACTTTTTCGATTTTGGTTGCAGATATATTTTTTAAAAAGCACTTTGAGTTTCGAAACCGGTTTTGAAAGTGAAACTAACTTTGTAAAAAATATCTGCAACCAAAATCGAAAAAGTAAAAAAGGTGCGCTGTCGGCATGCATCTCAGCCATCCAATGCAAAAAAAAAAAAAAAAAAAAAAAAAAAAAATATTCAAAAATGTCAAAATGCGAAAGAGTTATTAGAAAAAGGCTTCCCAATAGGAATAGCATTAGCTCGCGAGCGTTTCCTCGAGCGAGGACAGGGGCCTTAATGATATATCATATTCGCGTTCTTTTCAACCAGTGAGTGTACGTTTTCTTGGCATTTTTTTTTATAAGAGAGCTAATATATTCCATAGATTGTTTAAAATGACAAATTGTTTAAAATAAAACGGTAAATTATTTAAAAATATACGTGTACCAAAACAACAATATATGTATCATTTGGTTCAAATTTCAACCTTCAAAATTCAAACAATTCCTTATATAACGAATTTAAAAATTAATTTCATTTGTTTACTATTCTTTTGTTGCCACTTTACAAAAAAAAAAAAAAACATAACATAATTCTTTTAAAATGCGTAAGTGTCATTAGCGCAAACGATTTTGCCTGAATAAAGAAAAAAAAAATTATTTATTTAATTAATCATGATTCTACTTGTAATTGCAACTCAATGATTTCTTTTCTTCTGAAAACATGCGTTTCATTTTTTATTTCCAAAATTTCGTCCGTAATGGAAAAACATGTAAAATAAATTAATTTAAATAATAATTTTTTAAAGGTTATTCTGTAAAAAAAAAAAATATTTGTGCAAATCTACAGATCATACTTTATATTTGTGTTTAATTTCAAGTCAAAATACTGAATAGATTTTTTATAAAGTGTACGACAAAATGTAATTTGAGTGGCCTAGTAGAGGATTCGCTTCGCTCATCCTAATAACTTAATTTAAAATAAATAAATATGAAAGCTACCTCTTCCTCCCGACACTTCCGGAAGGACTTTTAATATTAATTGGACAGTCCGCAAAATAACATCATTCGTTATCTTTCAGATAATGAAATATTTGTCAAACACTAGTTAATCTATTTGGATTGCTAGTGTTAATGTTATTAACGTGAAAGCATTTTTTTTTTTTTTTTTTTTTTTTTTTTTTTTTTTTTAATTGAAAAACAATTCGGATCCGAAAGGTTTAATGCAATAGTTGTGATAGCAGTTTGAAGAGGGGCGCGCTACTGTACGTACCTCCTCAAATTCTGTCATTTTAGCAAGCAAATAATTCTGCTTATCTTAGTCTTATAATAGTTTATTTTAAAACAGCACTTTTTGCGCTTTTCTGAAAATATTAAAAGATAGATAGTTACTTTTTCTGCATTAGTTATTTCTTTAACTGGTTAAGTTTTTTGGAATGTCTGTTGTTTTATTTATTTATTTAATTGTTGTTGTTCGTTATGATTTAATTCGAAAATAATAATTTTCCTGTGTTCTACAAAATGGTTCAAAAACAAAGGTTGATCGGTAAAATTTCAAAATTTCAGAATCTATTCTTCATTTAAGAAGTATATATTCTTTTTTCAATCAAATTAAATTATACATATTTGATCCTTTCAATAAACAATGAAGAGTTTAAAACTTAATCCTTTACTCAAAGTGATACCCATTTTCATTTTCATTTATATTGAGCCCTACATATTAAAAAAAATCTTGATATTGATTTTTTTTCTGAATTCAATACAAGATACTATCATGATTTTAATCCTTTCCGGCGCAGTGTAATTCTATTTAAGAAATGATGACATGATAGACTGACATCTGAATTTACAAACGAATTTAATAGAAAATAAAAACCTATTTTCCACGACTTTAAAAATAATAATAATAATTAAATATTCTTGGTGCCAGTACTCTGTAAATTTGATGTCCTTTCTTGCTGACACCGCCCGCTTAAGAGTTAAGCTTGGAAAGCACAAACAAACCTCAAAAAGTCAACAGCAATTTAAAAAATATACAATAACCGTAAAAAAATGCAAAATATTTTAATTAGATTTAAAACATTATCATTTCAGAGGTTTTAAGTTTGTTTTGAGGAGACAAACGTCTGGCCTTGGACATTGCTTCTTATGTAGCAGAACCGGCATTTTTATTCTATTACTGATGAGTATCATAAGCGGTAAATTAAAAGTTCCGTACCATTTTTACCTAGTAACTAGAGTATACACATAAAATCTGCTTAATTATGACTATTCTGGCTTCTAGGATAACATATTATTACATCAGGAAAATTTGTTGAAACGCCGTCAATCAGTATGTAAATAGGGAAAATAACAACAAAAACAGTATAGCGAGAAAAAAATTCTCTAATCAGCTTACATAGTATCATTTACATGAATTTATTTTGAAGTCTACTGGGACATTCATCTTCCTGTTCACTGTAAATTGTAAGATGCGAAAGTTTTTATGCATGCAAATATCTTGATTAATCATCCGAAAGAGATTAGCTGACAGTCTAAATCAACCGAACAACTTCCCCTTTTCAGAAATAACAGCCTATTCGGTGTATGACAAACTGCTTTTTCCAAGTAGCCAGGAGTCAAAGCTAAACCACCGTAGTTTGTGCATCCAATATTTGCAGATTGCGGTTTGCGCTTTACGGGACATGACATTCAAGAACAGTCCGCATCATTACTATGCGGCGCATCTTGGAAAGGTAATGAGCACCTTGCAAGACACATTAAGTGATATTTTGCTTCTTTTTTAATTTCGGGTAATGAATCCTGCTTCTGGTCACGGACTAGTCAGGAGAAAAATGGACTGATGAACACACACTATCACAATTCACAAAGTGGTTATTTTCTGAACTAGAGATATTGCTAAACCGTGCCTGCACAATAAAAAACATTAAAAAAAAAATCTGTCAAATTTGCGATGGATATATGTATATATATATATATATACACTACAGGGCTCTGCCCCCAGTGAGGTACGTCCGCCAATCCCCGTTCAGAGTTTAAAAACACGAGGTGGAACCCGTCGAAATTCGAAGAAAGAAAAACTTTAAGAAAGAACTGTTTCATTAATTTATAATAAATCTACAAAATTAGTTACAGTAAAAAATACATTTTATATTGATCAATCTAACTGTCAAATATATATTATTTTAAGCTAAAATTAGCAAAATACTATAAAACTTAATTATCCAAATTATTAAACAAAATAAAGCCGTAATTCACCGGGTTTTATAACAAACGAAATAGTACACGGATTTCAGTTTCTATTTTTTTCCCTCAATTTTTAGAGAAAATGCAGTGATCTTGTTGCCACAATAGTAGTAGATAAAGGAGAGTTCTACGGCCACTGGCGTGATGCGTGATGAGCAATCAGCAATTGAGAGCAATGCTTAATTGATCAGACTCGTCTTCCTCCTTATCGCAATACTCAATTATCTGACACTGCTGTTATCAATTTACTAAAATACATATTATCTAGAATAATAGTATCAAAACAGTTTAATATCTAACAACTTGTTTACGCTAGCTCATTTTTGTTTTCTATGATATTTTTTAGAAAGATGTGAATACAAGTAAGTTTTTAAAAAGTAGAGATCTCTCTTATGTAATTAGTACAATTGTTTGAATATATGTATATTTTATTATATGTACATGTTAGTAGGTATATGTTTCTCTCATGTTGTATATGTGTTTTATGTATCAATCTATGTTTTATGCATCAACAGACATTAAAAATTATAGATCTCTCTCATTATAATTAATACGATTGTTGAAATGTATGCATGTGTACATGTTAGTAGGCATATGTTTCTCTCATGTTGCATATGTGTTTTATGTATCAATATATGTTTAAACATCAACAGACATATACGTCTATATATATGTATAAAGATGTATAAATTTAAACATTTAAAGATATTTGTTAAGTCTGAGTATATATAATTACAAGTAAATATGAATGATATAAATATATTAATATGAATATTTGATATGAATGACATAAGTGTATAGATACTAATCTTTAAGTGTTGACATGTTTATATACATGTATAAGTGTCTACATGCATATTCATATAACAATAAAATTTATTAGTAGAAAAATTACAAAATCTAATTAAAAAAAATTAACAACAACAACAAAAAATTTTTAACAAAAAAAAAATATATATATATATATATATGTATAAAGTTTTAACAAAAAAGAAAATTAATATAAAAAGTTTAAAAAAATTTAATATAAAAAGTTTTAACAAAAAAAAAGGTTAAAAAAAAAGTTTGGCAAAAAAAAAAAAAAAAAAAAAAAAAAAAAAAAAAATACATAGAAAATTTTAACAAAAAAGTTTAAAAAAAAGTTTTAACAAAAAATAAAGTGAACAAAAAAAAGTGTTTTAACAAAAAAAGTTTTAACCAAAAAAAAAAAAGTTTACAAAAAAGTTTTAACAAAAAAAAAAAGTTAATAAAAAAAGTTTACAAAAAAGTTAACAAAAAAAGTTAACAAAAAAAAGTTTTATAATATTTTTAAGTTTAAAAAAATACAATTCATTAAAAACTGAGTTTACTGATTTACTGATTTATATGCGTATGTTACTTCTAATATATTATCTGACTACCGACATTACGTTATGTTCTTAATTAATCATTTCAAAAAGTAGCAAATGTATAAAAGCAATAAATTAATATACTCTCTTGTTTTATTAAAATAACTTTATAAAAAAGCTTTCAAAATTTAAAAACAAAATGGAATATTACTATTATGTTTTCAAACATTAAATTTAAAAAAAATATTTAAAAAAAATATTCAAAAGTATGTCTAACAAAATTATTTATAAGTGAGCGTGCTTATTTATGAAAATACTGTATATAAGTGTATGTATGTATATGTTTTTATATAAGTACTCATATGTAAAAGAAACAATTTTTTATTAAAAACAAATCAACTTACAAGAAAACTATATTTACAAGAAAACTATATTTGCAAGAAAAGATTTATTTACAGAATACTTTGATCTTGATAATTCTTCATTATATCACCAATTTTCTCCAACCAGTACAATCTTGAACAATTTGACAATGTCCATAGGCTAGACTTGTTATTCCATCATTCAGTAAATAACGTTTATCATCGAAAGGGCTTAAGCTAATCTTATTCTGTGTTAACGTGTACAGACAGTGTGCATCTTGTCCAATTCTCATCTGTACTTCGAAAGAAGTCGATTGGTTTTTAAGACAGCTCACATAGTCTTCATGCTTAATTTTGTGACGAACAACATAAGTCGATACGCCCTTAGCTCGTTTCTTCTCTTCTTTGAAGGATTTCAGGGAGTACATTTTGGATTTCAGCCCAACAAACTCAAGGGCTAAATCACCATTAAGTTCATTCTTGAACTTGCCGATTACTTTCTTGTTAACATCTAAGTACAATGAATGATGTTTCGGATAGTCTGAGAAATCAAAAAGGTTTGAATGCTGTTTCAAATCATCATAAATATTTTGCGTTTTAATATGATAACACAACGAGTCCGTGTCGGTGAATAACAGCTTTGCGGTATCATCTTTATATGTTTTTTTAATAAAATTATAATGAAAATCATACATGAGTACTTTTGATAACTCGAGTATCGCAAAACCAACATAAATCGGTCGATTCATGAGTATGCTAGTTTTCATCCTTTCAACGGTAGTTAAATCTTCATCATAGGTTTTAAAAGATTTAAAAGTGGGTGAAGCCACTAATTTCTTGGCTCTTTTTTCGTTATTAACAAGTACAATATTTCTACGTTTTCGTAGATTTTCCATAGTTTTCCCAAACACAGAGTTATTCATTAGTTTAAAAAAGTCCTTTTCAAAAGAGGATTTAGCTTTTTTTCTTTTCTCGGTATTAAAATTAATATAATTTTTAAGCCAAGATGCTTGTCTAAATTTAAGGACTTTGTGAACAGCTGTAAGTTTTAATCCGAGTTGTAAATAAAATTTAAGATTACGATAATGAGTAATATAATTCTGTTTATCCTTTAAATTTGAAATGAGTTTAGGGGTTCCTATGAATTTTCTATTGTTAACTAAGCTATGTGCATACGAAGACAGCATTTCCTCTTTTACAACCAATCTTTCAGGGGCCAACGGGTATTCATTGTGGGACGGATGAAGTTCTTCGGGATACTTCAAATCAACCTCGAAAATATACCCGAAGTCACTATCATCAGCTAACGATAAAATCCACTCTTCTGTAATATAATTTCTCGTGCACCATTCAAACCCACCATATGGAAGAAATTGGGACATAGCCCAGCCGTACAAGTTATTAGCATCCCAGTACATAATATAACTAGGATCCTCATCTTTATTAAATTCTGATGTATTGGGTATGTTCGCTCTGGCATATCTATGACTAATCATACACTCTAAAAAATAAATGTGTAAATCAGCTAATTTTACCCATATATATGTGTAAATTTATAAAATTACACACCTGTCGTAAAATTTACACACATTTTTCTGAAATTTACCTGTTTTTATGTGTATTTAGCATACTAAAATAAGTGTGTAATTTGTTATCACTTGAAAAACACAGATAAGTGTGTAAATGTAGAAAAATGGTTAGATTTACACAAATTGATGAGTTATTCTATTTTAAACATACTTATGTGTACACAAACGTGTGTGTAAATTTCTAAAATTACACACTTTGAACAAAAATTTAGCTGTTTTTATGTGTATATGACTTACGAAGTCAAGTATGCAATTTGTTACCGCTTTATAAACTCAGACAGATGTGTAAATTATATAAAATATTTGGTGTTACACAAATTTGTGTGTTATATATAATTAAAAATGTAAAAATTATCTTAGTTGCATTTATTGTCATTACTAGAGCTAGACCGAAAATTCGTTTTCGTTTTCGGCCAAAAATCCGAGTTTCAACGAAAATTCGTTTTTGGCAAAAATGCTGCTGAAAATTCGGCTAGACCGAAACTGTCTGAATTCTAGAAATCTTCATTCTTACTTTGGAAATTTTCATCATGACTTCTTGATTTGAACTGTTTCCGCTTAAATGATATGCTTTTTAGATGCGTTCGTAATTATATAAATAGGTAGCACACGTAGTCGCCGTTCAGTCCGTTTTCCATCTGTCTATCTGTCCGTCTATCCATACGCATATAATAGAGTAAAATCTACCCAACAGAATGCTTTGAAATTTGAAGTATATAATTACTGCAAAATTTTGTCGAGTCATTTCAAACTTTGTGAAAATCGGATGTATAGTTTAATTACAGGGATGGTCAAAAATTTTCCGTTACATCACGGCCAATTCAAAAAAAAAAAAAATATGTTTAAGTGCATTTTGATGGTATTACTGCCTTTTAAACAAAATGAAATTAATGAATGAAATTAATATGCATTTACTGAGGTGTACTAAAATATATACTCTGTTACAATATGCGGTGCAAAATACGTTTATTATTCATTTACAGGGCCACACAAAAGAATTCCATTACATAATAGTATAGGGTGAAACTTTATCTTCGACATATTTTAACCATGTTAATTTTTCTCACATATAATGGAATTGATATACGTTGCCGAGATTTACTGTGAGTTGCATCCTGTATAATAGAAAGTGCACAGTAATCATAGGGGCATACAAAAGATGTCGGATACTATACTGCAACCGAAATACTGAATATTGGAGATGATTTCTAGAAGTGCATTTTTAGTAGTGATATGAGCTTTTAAATTTAACAAAGTGTTTGCTGATTGCGTTGTGTGTATAAATGCTGTAGATCATATACAGGGTAACACAACTGAAATTGTACAAGTTACAGAATATGAAAATAATAACTTAGATATGGTTTTTAAATAAGTTATGTATTTTTACGCTGAACTGCATTTACTAAACCAATATATGTTTATAGAATGTAGAAAAATGATATACAGGGCTACGCAAGGTATTAGATACATGGCTGTCTATGGAAGATAATCTCTGGTGATTTCACTAGATTTAAGCGTGTTTAAATTTTAGCTGAATAGTGGCATTATACTTATGTAAAGATTGTAAACAAAGGACTCGGCTGCACAAAAGAATTAAAATATGCTACAGTCTATTGGGTGTAAATTTCTGAAATTCAAATTTCAATCTAGTAGGCGTTTTAACACTCTAAAACATAGTTGAAAATGTTTAAGAATTTTATTTGTCTGACCTTACTCTAACTTGCGTAATATAGTTGGATTGCTCTGTAATTGATACATAATTTTTCATATTTTGTAGTCATGCATTTTTGCATAAGACAAATTTTACATAACTTAACAGCTATTGCATAAATTTGTTTATAGTACAAAAACTCTTCATTTACCACGTTTGACGTCCAATTTCCAACTTGTTAGTTATTACTATGAACTTCCACTGTTTATAATTCTCGGTCATGTATGATTCAAAATCTTTGATCAAATTATAAAACAAACATGCACGCGCATATGGTGTTTTTCAGCTGCTCATTGAAAGTTGTGCACAGCCAGAGTTGGGCAAAATACATCGAAAAATCATTTTCGATACAAAATACAAAATACATTAGTTTTAGAGCCTAAAATACAAAATACAAAATACTTTCCTATTCAAAAAAATTCAAAATACAAAATACATGTATTTTGAAAATACATTTAAAATACAAAATACATTTGAAATTTTTAAAATGTTTGTGTATAACATCGGATGTTTTCACAGACCGTGTCCTGCACGGTCAGCAGTCCGGTTTCGGACATATTTTTTTTATCCACAACACTCTAACCGGGCCGGCCCGGACTTACTCTTCAGTCGTTCCGGGCTGGCCAGATATCCGGTTTATATTTTCCTGAAGGATAATCTCAGACGGACCTGTTCATCACTCTTTCAGGTCCCGGGCTTTACTTTTTTTTTCTCTTCAAATTCGGCCGGGCGTGATTTATTCTGTCCAGACCAGACCGGGACTGGACTTCATCCTTCCTGGAGGTCTGAATTAGTCAAAAATTGTAGTATTTTTCCGAATCAAACTCGTAAGTTGGGTATCCCGTCCCGGCCTGAACTATTCAAAAATCAGAACAATCTGGCCCGACCCAACAGTTTTTTCCAAATAAGGTATGCATTTTTAAATTGCTATAATTTTACAATTAAAAGTTTTAATTTTATCATTTTTAAAGAATGGTAAATATATTTCTGGAAAATAAAGTAAAGCACAATAAAAGAAACTCTGAAAATGAATCTGTCAATAAATACTGTCTTAAGGCTGTTCTTAAATCCAAATGGTTAACTTTATGAAAAAAGTTTTGATTTATTTTTTGTTCGAAATGGATGAAAACAGCAAGTGTTGTTTCTCAAAAGTAATGGAATAGCACTCATTTTCCCGTGTCTTTACAAACACAATAGTGTCAAAGTGGGCGTTTTGAACTACATCTGTGCGCATAAAAATATTAACCACTCAAACAGGAACAAAAACCGTGTTTGTCGCATGAACAAAATCGCTTATATATCAATAAGTAATTCATTGATCAAAAAATCGAAGACGCAGTTCGATTCCAAATCGCTTTCATAGTCAGGTCTTTCAATTTATACCTTTCCGTTAAAAAATGAGTAGGTAAATGTATCAAATGTTTTGTGCTTGTTAAGCAGAGTAGATGAAAACAGCCTTAAATGGCAAACGTGTTAATTCATGCAAAATGGATTTAATAACAGCGAAAAAGAATATAATAAATTTAGAAAAAAACAGTATACCAGCTGAAAAGGTCTACAACAACTTATCTCAACGTCTAACCAAATCTAAAGTTTGATTGAATTCTGTGCATTAGTTCTTAAGATAGAGCCAGGGGCGTGCGGAAAAAAAAAACTGCGCCCGGGACACCGTTTCAATTTGGCGTCCCCGCCAACTTTTTCTCGTGACAGGCTAAAAAATGATGTTGGTAGTATAAGTTTGGCGCCCCTTAAATTTCCGCGCCCGGGGAGATCGCTCCTTTCGCCCTCCCCCCCCTTTTTTTTTTTTTTTTTTTTTTTTTTTTTTTTGCACGGCGCTGGATAGAGCGCTCACAAAATTTTTGTCACTTACAAACAAAAACACAAGATGGACACTTTCTAAAAACAGTCAGATTATATTCAGAACCTTCTAAAACATATAAATCCATCAAAAACTTGAAGTAGATTTAAATTAAAGTAAGACGAATCCAATATTTTCTTATTGTAAAAATAGAGGAAAGTAAAAAGAGTGAGAGATTGAAAATCGAAGTATGAGTTCAGTAGTTAATTCTCACACATATACATAAACACACATATATAAAAGAATTGTATAATCTCTTTCGTTGGAAGTTGTTTAAAAAGTATATATAATTCGATAGAGCTTCGAATCAATACAACGCAGATATATGTATATTTCTTAAGAATAATAAATAAGATAAAATTTTATAATAAATATTAAATAAACAACATGTTAAACATTTTCATTTAAATCCTGAAAATATCATAATATATAATAATACAACGTTCGGAATATCATGACACCAAGTAATTTTTTATTGTTTTTTAAGTGATGGTTTTTAGTGTTTAATAGATAATTAGTGTATTTCATTTGTGCATCGCTCTTCTTCATGGTCTGTTTCAACACTTTGAGGGACAAGCAATTGTGGCTCTGTAATGTTAAATTCACACCGGAATAATCGAAAAGTTTTAGTTTAAAAAATGAAGAAAGCAATTTTCAAACATTTTTGTACTAAAGCTAAGTATATAAAATTTAGTTAAAAGTTTATAGTGCGAATCTTGATTAAAATTAAGGGGATATAATCAGTATTGAATTCAGACACTTTTCTCCCGGAGGCACTTCAGTGGCTCCGGAGGGGGACATTATAGAGCTCCGGGGGGGGCACCCCCTGAATTCAACACTAGATATAATATATTTCACTGCCCCTCAGGAAGTTAAAGACCCTACAATCTTGAATTGATCATAGCATTAAAATTACTTTAAATACTCATAACGTTTTTCCATCATTCATATCGTAAAACTGCATTTAAAACACATGCATACTATTACTATATTTGTTATAATGATTGCAAATTAAAAATTGTTATTTATTTTATTTAAGCATCAATGCACTACTATTCTCTTAAAGAATATTTTATTGATATTTGTTTTTGATTAATTTGCAAACCAAATGTTAAACAGTTTGGAACTCTGTACAATGAACATCAATCTAGCTTGATACATAAATAATCTCAGAATACACGGGATAATAATTGCACAATTAATAATGTATACTTTTCTATGCTTATAAATCGGTACAAAATAATGTTTAATTATTATTATTATTTTAATTTTATTCTAAAAAAATAATGCACATACCCAGAACCTTGCGAAAGGGGGGAGCGAACGAGTAGTCGCCCTGGGAGCAGAAATTTAGGGGGCGTCAGATTTATACTACTAATGTCATTTTTAGCTTGTCACAAGAAAAAATTGACGCGAGGTGGCGCGAAATTGAGTCTTTGACCCGGGCGCGGTTTTCTCTTCACATGCCCCTGCACATATCCGCACATTTAAAACCATAAATATATATCAAAATAAGTATCAAAATCTTAAGTATATAATAAATCTGCTGTAGGGGAATGATTTTTGTAATTAATTAATATTTTTATCAATAATAAAATTTTCATCTGAGAAATTTTCGTTTGCGATCTAAATTCAAAAAGGAATAAAACTTCAGTTTCGGACAGTAACATTCGTTTCGGTCGGACACCAATTTATATTTTATATCCTCACTAAAAAAGCACTATAAAATAAAACATAAAAAAAAGAATCACGCTACATAAACATATATCTCCATTAACTACAGGTCTATAGTCATGACTCCGGTATTTAGCATACTCAATCGTAAATACAATTATTAAAAATCTGATCTCTATATCATTAAATAGGACTTTTTATGTAATAGAATTCTCTTCCAATTAAATGAATATCAAGGGTGGGTTCAAATATGCTCGAACTTTGATAAAAAGGATACAAAGAAAATGGATAAAATACTGCAATCAAGGTATAACAGTATAAAACTAAAAATCTTACCTTTAAATGTGTTTTAAAATTCATTGTTGCGTCGAAGGTCCCACTTATAACGATAGACTTTGTTGTACACATTTGGCATGCTGCTTTAACTTTGCCGTTACTATCAACGAAAATTATTTTTTAAAAAATCCCATCTAATATAGCGCAACGTGCACTATCGCAATTCATTGATATATTGTTATCCAGAGCTGGGGCAATATCAACCATTCTTTCACGAGATTTAAACATACATTACATTTATTTCTGCTACTACATTATTTTTCTTTCTATGGTTCTTAAAAAGTACTATACACAGCAAAATTCTGAATGATTCTTCCTGTTTATCACACAATAGTTTTTGTCGTTCTCACAGCAACGTTATAATTATAAAAACTAGAATGTTAGAATTGTACATGTACTGTTCAGCAAAAATGCTTAAGTAAAACAGAAGCATTCATTCTAACCCTTATCATACCAATAGTTGAAAAAGTATGTTTACATTAACTTCTAGAAAAGAATCCTATCAGACAAAACAAAACAGAGAGACAGCTGGTTTGCTTTTGTGAATCTTACATCTGCGATTCAAACGAAGCAAATTGAAATCTTCAGAAATGTATTTTGAGTATGAAATGTATTTTCAAAATACAAAATACTTGGAAAAAGTGTTTCAAAATACATTACTAAAATACTTTCGTTTCTTCGGGATAAAATACAAAATACAAAATACAAATGTATTTTGAAATTGTATTTCAAATACATGTATTTTCGATACTGCCCATCTCTGTGCACAGCTAACAGTAGCAGAAAATATTTGGTTTGAAACCGCAGAAGTGTTTTGAAAGATCTTTCAGAAAGATTCATCATTCTATGTCGTTAATGAAATAATTACATTTTAATTTATATGAAAATTACAAAGTTTTAGACAAAGGCACAGAATGCCAGACAACTTCTGCACCGAAGATAGATTTTTCAAACAAGGGCGTTATTTCAGAACAATCACAGGGAGGCGAAGGCATGGCAAAGTTTTTTTGGGAGGAAGAGGCAAATATTTATTTAAGTATGCATCTCATCTATATTTAAATTTTTGCTAAAATAGTAATAATTATAAATTGAAAAATGATTATTTTTTTTATTACGACTTATTTAGAGTTAGTTTCGTAAAAAACCCCTTTTAAGTAGTACTTTTAAGTAGTAGTATTTTAGTTTATTTTAATGAGAATCATTAAATAACTGAAAAGTTATGTATATTTAAAAAATAAATACCCTTTATTGTATCTGTTCTCCATTGTTATAGACCGGGAGGGGGCAGCACAGACAACCACCTCATCGCGTTCACGGATGAAAATTCAGAATTAGTTAAAAATCGATTCACATATTAAAACGGGACCGATCTACTAACTCATATCCTGGTGGGAACCGACCGAAAACCCGATTTTATCGGTTGACTCGTAGGTTTATCATTGTGTTTTTTCGTACCCAAAAGTATAAAAACATGGGGAACTGAGAGCAGGAGACACAATAGTAAACCTACGAGTCAAATTCTGAAATCGGGTTTTTAGACGTTTTCCAAGACTTGGCAGACCGATTGCATTTTAATATGCGAATCGAGTTTTTAGTAGTTCTGGTATTTCAGCCGTGAATAGATGGGATGATTATCTGTGCTAATGCCTCACGGTCAATTAATTACTTAGTTAGTTAACTATTCTAAATGCTTATAATTACTGGTTGTCAAAAAATATAAAAGTTTCGTTCATATCATTTTTTCGTTTGAAGCTTCTACACACTCATAAGTTTTTATGCATGTTTATATTTTTGATAAAAATGTGCCTCAATACACCTTTAATTAATTAATAATTGTATACATTCATTTGTGCATTAATAATTTTAAAAAAATTAATCTTTTTTTTTTTTCGTTTTCAACCGAAAATAGAAAGCTTACCGAAATTTGGTTTGTGTTACGTTTTCGGTCTTAAAAACTTATTTCGGTCGATCCATAGTCATTACCCATATAAAAACCATAGTGACAGTGATGTTTTTGTCATATTTTTGCAAATCACGATGGTTACGTCCCATCTGTAACCAAAGTGTCTGCACTCATAAAATCCCATTGTAAGTAAACTATGAATTGTTTGGAAACATTTAAAAATTGCAAAAAGTACGTTACTCAATGTAAAAAATACGTTTATGACAAATTTGAAAATTTTTTCGACGTTACAGCGAGTCACATCACATATGTGATCAAACGACCATCAGTATGCTGTTAAGTCACAACGTGAATTTTAAAAGTACTATTTGAAAACAGGACACTTTTTTTTTTTTTTTTTTTTTTTTTTTTTTTTTTTTTTTTTCGGAATTGTGTTAATGCATTTGTGGGATTTGAATATGAATGTATTTTGTTTCAATCATTGCAAATGAACCTATATTCATTAATTTATTTTCTAACACAGAAAAATGCTATATAAATGCATCAATTTAAATCCATATACATTTATAAATTATGCTGCAAACATAATCTTGTATATAATCCACGAAATAATTTATTATTATTATTATTATTATTATTATTAGTATTATGGAATTTTTTCAAATGCTTTCTATATCCCATGGAAAATTAATTAATTTGGTTAAACTTACAGAAATCTATATAATAAAGAAAAACACATTCGTGAATAACAGTAATATGACTTTGGCGGTGGCAACACTTGATAAATAAATTTCACTTTTACTGTGATTTTCTTAACTTCTATCAATTGCACAATTAAAATTTTTTCACTATTAAATAAAAAAAGAAATTTTTCTTCAAATGTAATTTTTTCTATCGTGCCTCAATTTTTTGTTTTTTATGGTTTCAAAAATAATCTGAAACCATGTCTCTTTTTTTAAAACGATTGTATGCAGTCCAATTACACAAGATTAAAATGTTTCCATTAAAAAAAAAATCAGCATTTATTTCCGGCTAAATATTCTGCAACGAAACTGAAAACTTGCATATAAATAAACTTGTATAACAAAGTATATAAATAAAACGTAGCTGTAATAGACATGTAATCAAACCTCGCGCTTAAGCTATTAAAATTATTATGTAAAAAAATGAAATTGCTTATACATAGCAAAATATTTTGTGATTTTGTTTATTGTCAACCCTCGGTATGTGGTTAATACGAAAGTATTTCTATTTCTATTAAATTTCAAAACTTTGAATTTATAACTTATTTTTTTCGAATGAAAGTGCTTTTTGGTGTTGTATATGAATAATAAAATAAGTAAAAAAAAAAATTGATGTAAAAAATCTATTAGTTTTGAATTTTAAATAATGTTTTTCTTCTGTTTTTTTATAATCCGGTAAGTTTGTACTGATTTATTAAATTTATCTTAAAATCGAAACAGCAGAAAATAATATCTAATTGAGAAAAGCAAAGATTTGGGGGGCGTTTTGTAATGAAAAGCTGCTTTAATGCTATAAAAAATAGTTGTATACATATAGTTGTATATATTAGTATACAGTATAGTTGTATATATTTTTTTCTGTTAATGTTTAAAGATTTTAAGTTGTTCTTTAAAAATTTGCTTGCCACTTTTTACAAACATTTTAAATAGATTTAACATTTTCTGAATGTAAAATAAATGTACACAATTTATTCTACAACGATAACATAATTTTTCAAATTTTAATTTATTGTTTCCCAGAAATGTCTTAAAATAGTTAGATCACAAGCAGTTTATTCAACAGGAAATTAATATAAAAAATGACAGATAAAGAAATTTTTTTTTCTTCTCTTATAACGCTGTTTTGTTTTTAAAAACACATTTTGCATCTGCTAGGAAAAAAAGTCGTCTGCGGTGGCTAACCATAGAATAAAAGTAAACAGAGTACATGTAGTACGCTTTCGAACGGATGCAAGAAAGTTTTCTCGACAACATAGATCTGTATTGACACGGATTTTGTAATTTAAACAATGAATTGCTGATCAGTTCTTCCAAGATCATACTTTATACAAAATATTTAAGTCCGAGATAAATACACTGGCTTTGGCGTGGTGTATATGCTTCCAGCCTTAGCTATTGTGCTTATGTATTGGATTTATTACTTTTCCAACAAAATCGAACAATAAAGAATGTCAGTGAAAAGCAGGTATGAAAGAAATTATTCTTGCTATTTGTTTTTCTTTAAATTATAAAGATTTTAATTAACTTCTTATAAACATGTTTTAAAATTTGAATATTTCATTAACTTCATTTAGTTTAATAAATTTGTTGTTTATTTTATTGAAATGCATAATTTACCTAGTGACAATTTTAATCAGAAGATTAGAAAACTGTGATTTCAATAGCATTTTAATTAGATTTGTTTCCTTTTTAAAAATAACTGGTTAAGATCATGGTTTCATAAATTATAAAAGTATATGAAAAAACATCACAATCTATGGTTATGTAATCAGTAAACATTTAACGATATTTAAATTATTGAATAAAAAAGCCTTTTTAGAGAATGTTTTCAAACATAATTTTTAAAATTTTGTAATAATGTAATAATTGTATTTCATTACTTACTTTTCATTCTGGATAGCTTTATTATTTTATGTACTTTTTATTTAACTTGGCCCCAGTGTTATATATACACATATATATATATATATATATATATATATATATATATATATATATAAATATATAAATACATATGAAACTATGTTTACATATATAAGCTTATATTTATATGTTTGCATGCATATATAGATACAATATGTGTATAGATGTATATATGCATGTGTATTGCATATATAATATTGGCGTCCGATTAACCGAAATGTACCCTATTTTATATCTTGATTGATATTATACAGATAAATTTCAAAATATATATACCATAAGCGCTATTAGAAAACGGTATGATTAAAATGGATTTCTTTTTTTTTATAATTATCATCTAATCCTATAAATAAAATATTGGTGATAATCATAATGAACTAATATGTTGTTCTAGTTTTATACCTATGATCTGAGTTCTTTTACGTATTTTTTTACTTAAAAAATTAGTTAACCGTTTGCTATTGTATTAATTATTCTTTTCTTATTGAATCACGTGCAAAAACATTATCTGATTTTTAATAAACTTATATAAATAAAATTTTCACCACATTGTTTTAAGAACGCAATTGTAGATTGTAATCCTTTATACTATTTATGATAGTATTAGATTTATAATGGCTCTGGCAAAAAAAACATCCAGCAAACTAGATACATACTTGAAAAACGAATTAAAATTTTCACATTAAAGGCAAAATAGAGTAGATGCGGTGCTGTGTGATATAAACAACGATCGTTGTTTATTTTATCATACATTAAGAGTTATTGGATTAAATGTATAATTTCACAAATAAAAATGTATTTTCTTCAATGTGTTATTAAAACTATTTTTTAATAATAAAAAAAATGTTTTCAATATTTCTTTACTACTTGTAAACTCTTATATAAAATGAATTAATCCTTTATATCACCTCGTTGTATATCTGTAACATTCCAAAAAGTGAAAGTTACTCATCCAATGAGAATCAATGTTACCTTTACTGTCAGCTTAAAAAAGAGCTATCTTCAAACATAGCAGTTGTCAGCCTAATTGTTCTTAGAATTGTCAACATGAGATACTGAGATAAATTTTCACTTCAAAGTTTTATTTCTTATTTCATTAGTTTTTCATCGTAATTTTAAAATGAACTTTGCAGATTTTTTAATATTATGGAAAATAGCTGAAAAAGAGATTTTTTACTATTTTGCATTTGAAAATTGATAATGTTGATGTGAAGTATATAAATTACTGCTTATTTTAAATATGAAAAAAATATCAGTATTCTTATTTATTTATTTATTTTAGACATTTCTAAAATGATTCCTTTTAACACCCCAATAAATATTTGCAATTTCAACACTGAGTAGCACTTGAAATAATTAATGTTTCAGCTTGTTTATCACAATAATTGACATAAAACTGCACGTTTTCATATTTTTACATGCTGTAGTTTTCTTAACACTATTTTTACCAATATCAAATCCCACCTTTTAACAAATTTCGATTCATTGTTTTTCTTTCTTTTTTTGTGATTTTTAGATTGAAATAGTTAAAAATATTTTACATAAATTAAAGACTTTTTTAAGCTTATTACATTCAAAAACTACTGTTAGCAAAAACAACAAAAATAAAAAATTAAAAAAAGTATCATTTGATATCTGTAGAAATATTGTTAATATAAGAGTAGATCGAAAAAGTCAAAAAATTACTTCACATACATAAAAGAAAATAGGAGCATTTGCTACTTTTTTTTTTAATTTTTATTTCATTTTTCAAATAGCATTAAAACTTATTGTACATTTTAGAATCGAAGTAGTTTGAATTTGTTAAGGTATTTATGTGTTGCAGCGATCTCTTGAAAATGGGTTGCCAAATTATAGAGCACAAAAGACTTTATAATAATATATATTACAATTATACGTTTCATAACATTTATGCTCATTTACAGTTATCATATGTGAAGCATACCTACATGACTTGTGTTTAAGATGTATACGATGACAAAGATACATAAATATATCGAACATAAGACGTAAATATTACTTATATAAGGATGTTTGTGAGGCATGACAAGTGTTTGGAATGTATACATGAGAACGTGAGTCCCAAATTTTGACAAATTTTTTACTTATAATTTTCAGATTTCTGAATATAAAATAATGCACTTTTACGAAACTATGAGAAGAAACATTGTACACAATACCTTGTAATCAGAATTAAAATAATAATAATAATTGTATGAAAAATAAATAGGTTTACTAAAAATTTTTTCACTGCGCATCTGTGAACACTATCAAAATTTTATTTGCATATTGTGTTAGCTATATGTATAGAGCAACTTTTGTGGAAGTCTCAAAAATATACCTGGAAAATTCTGAATGTGATCGTAGATAGAATAAGCTTAAAATCCGTTATTTTCAAAATAAAGTAAAAAGATGAGGGGCTCTATCCATATATCCATTGATTAGTGCCAATATAGAATACACAATGTGGCACGCACTATTATATTTGGATACAACCCCCCATTTGTTTGCTTCATTTTAAGAACAATAGATTTTGAGCTTCGACGATCACTTTCAGAATTTTCAAGCTATGCTTTTGAGATTTTCAAAAAATTGTTCTATACATTTATCTAACAAAATATGGAAGTGAAATTTTGATAGTGTTCACGCATGCGCAGTGAAAAATTATTTAGTAAACCTATTCATTATTTCATACAATTTTTATTATTTTTTAATTCTGATTACAAGGTATTATGTAAAATGTTATTTGTCATATTTTCTGAAAGGATTTTTTTATATATATATATTAAGAACTCTGCAAATTATAAGCAAAAAAACTTGCAAAATTTGGATTTTTTTTTCTTTATAAAAACGCAATTTCTCTACGAATATACATGCTATCCACACAAAAAGGAGCACAGTTAATTACAATAAACCACTTAATCATAATCTACACTTTGAACACTTTTGCTACATTAGTTTTGACAGGGTTATCCAAAAGATATACGTTCTTTTTCAATTTGTTGAAGGGTCCAAATTGAAAAAATGTTCATGGGGGGAAAGGGAAAAAATGTTCATGATAATATATGGTCTGTACTATTATGTTTACACACACCTGCAGTTGCAGGGAAATTTTTCATGTTTTTTTTCTAGATATTTAACAAAATATCTAAAATCGCAAGCGGCCGGTCACCGTTCGCCATATAGAGTATATTTTTATATTATGCATATGTATATTTCAAGATGATTTTGGTGACATCATAACTGCAACTTTGGTGTAAATCCCATTTTCTCTGTCCATCTTATCTGTATCAACTGCGTCTACTGTATTATAATCGCATGTATTATTTATAGTGAATAATACCATGCAATTAAAATGCATAAAATGTAAGTACTTAATATCGGTTTTCCTTTTTATATTTAATATTTTTTATAGTTGTTGTGTAATTAAATAATCACTAGTGACTTAGCGTTCAAAATGCCTATTAAAATACTAAATTAATTTCATTCAGTCACTAGTAATCAATAATCTTTTAATTCTATCATCAATAATCCTTATAATTTAAAGATTACAAAACATACTATGTATAATGCAAGAATATATATATATTATGTAAATTTTATTTTGATTATGTTTTGAACATTTAAGCAGAAATATTTCATTAGTATTTTTAACAAATATTGCTGTTAAATGTCATGTAATTTGATAAAAGAATAATTCTTTATTAATTTTAATACAATTATGTTAATTATTAAATAAATCACTTGTAATTTTTCCAACAGAATTAAAAGTATTTTGACCTAGGTTTAAACCGGGATTTTTTATGAGAGCTGCCAATGCTCTACTAATTGAGCTATCGTGGATGAATCTGGCGGACATAATTCAGCCAAAGAACTAGATTTATACTAAATAAAGCTAACTAATGGCAGACTGGCAGCTTACGCTAAAAGTCCCTGGTTTGAACCCTGCCCTGGACGCTTTTTCACCCATCTGGTCAAATTATATTAAAGGAAAATTCTGCTTGAACGTTATTGTTAAAAATACTAGCTGTGGAGCCTTACATGTGTGATGATAACTTTGGAAGTTAAAGTGAGCAAAAGCTTTCAAAGAGAGTGCAAAAATATAATTAGCCCAAACGAAAAAAGTTTGTAATAATTTATTTTAAAAAGAAACAAAAAATGTGGTTTTTTTTTCACTCTGTACATCGCAACAAATAAAAAAAAAATCACCATTTTATCAGTTATAAGTACAGTTAAAATTATGCCATTTTCAGAATATGGAGAAAAAATCTATATGAATTTCCAAAAAGAGGAAATTCTAAATAAATTGAAAATAACACAAGCTGCTACACTTGTAAGATGGTGTGAAAGAACTCTAACTTTTAACTTAATTTTAAAAAACAGTCTCCATACTGTCTATACTCAAATTATACATTCCTGTTCATAAATTATGAATGTATGATTTTCGGACTTCAAACCAACTCTAACAGAAAGATAACAGATTATAATTTAAGACTACCCTGTTTTTTGTAAATTAGGCATATTGTGATTTGTGGTCCTGTTTGTAAGTCAGTTAAAAAAAATAATAAACGCCAAGTATTACATGAGTTTGTTCTTTATGCAGTTTTGTTTCGTAACCATAAAAACATTATTTTTTTCACAATTTACATGTCAAAGCATAAAATAAAGCTATGTACACAAAAATCTGTGTATTTTAAAAATTACACAAAAGTGTGTGTTTTGCATGTTTCGCATACATATGTGTAAGAACATAATATTAACACATAAATCTGCGTATTCTGCATATAGCACAAAAATGTGTGTATGTTGTATATTACACAAGATTATGTGTATGTTCCTATTACACAAAATATGTGTAAAAGTAGAATATTACACTAATATATGTGTAAAAATATTGCACAGAAATATGTGTATTTCAGTGCAACTTACACTTTAAAGTGTGTATTTCAAGAGTTATCAGATAACTTTTACACATTTGGACTTATCATCAAATTACACATAAAAATGTGTATTTTGAAATTTACACATTTGGCGTATTTTACACACCAAATTACACATATAGACATGTCGTTTTTGTATCATCGATTTACACATTTTTGTGTGTAAATTTACACATTTATTTTTTACAGTGTACTAATACCACCTCGTATCCCGTTTTCGATCATAAGCAACATATCAATGTCAGTGAGTAACTCTAAAGGTGTTTCAGACATTTTCAAAGAAGCTTGCCAAACAAGTGAAGGTGCGGTAAATACATGGCAGGCATCGATAGAATAATATTGCTGACAGAGATGTCAAAAATTTTGAAACACATCGGCAAGTAGTACAACATCAGTCTTGATATAAAGATCATGATATTCCCCCAGTGATTGTATATCAAAGGTTTTCCAAACCTTCTGCGCATGCTCATAATCTCTCACGTCTATTGGTTCAGCAGTCAAACTATTAAAAAATGCAAAAGGTGGAGGAAGCTGCGTTTCGTTGAACTTTTCAAAGCAGGTCAAGTAGTCATAAGGGTAAACCCCTTTTCTTGTAAGCAGATCAAGATCAGTATTTTGAGGGAAATTTTCTTTAAGAACATTAAACTGAGTTGGTTCCAAGTTGTTTACTAACTTTTCTAATGATGTCGGCAAAAATTGAAACGAGTCTAGAAAGACCATCTGTATAGGACTTGTTGGCTTTCTTAACTTAAAGGTTATGTAATTTTCCAAAGAGGTAGCAATCACATCAATTTCATGATCTTTAAATTTTCCTAATTTACTCATAATATGGTGCCCATCATAATTTTTCAGATTATGAAATATAACAGGAATTGTTTTACATTGTTTATAATTCAAGTTACATTCCACATGAGCTGCTCCTCTATATTCTCCAGAGATGTGATCATGATCACGTGTACGTTTGGAATATAATGGCTGTTTACAAATATGACATGATTTTGCTTCTTGAAATGCCAGTTCTTGCGCGGGTGTAAGCCTCATAGGTTCAATATTCATCAACTTCTCTCCCAATACATCTTTCTCATGCATCATTTGTTTTAAAAAGTGATCCACACAGTCTTTACCACGATATACTTTCGCTTTCTTCATGCATCTCCCATCGGGTCCAACAACGACATAAGCATACCCACAGGGAAAATGGTATGTTGTTTTTTCAATATAAGATGTTTTAGAAGAAGGTGTGGAGGATGCAATAGGTATGAGTAGACTCTCAAAGTCCGCATAGATAGTATAAGCAATAGGATGTTGATGATGAATACCAGAAAACTTGAGTATATTATCATTTTTACTGGGCATCTTTATAGTCTGTGCTGTATGTTGACGGCAATATTCGTCATGTTTATTCAGGAGATCTTGTCTTGAAAACCGATGTAAGCATCGATAACAATGGTAACATACACCATTATGATTGATGAGATCACCTAAAAGTCTCGAAAAACTTCTGATTAAACAATAATGTTGCTTTTCACCATCACCAACTAATAACAAGTTAATAACATCCAGATTCTGCTTTTCAGAAATATACAGAGGACATACTTCATCTTCTTCATATACAAATACATTAATCCGTAAATTATTCAGTTGTTCAATAATGGGGATCTTTTGAAGGGGAACAGGACACTCAACATTCCCTAGTTTAATATCACTCTCATAAGGAATGTAATGAGAAACTCTTTCAGGCTTTTTTGTAAAATCTAAGTTTAATTTAAATGCCAAAAGACACCACACCAAACACTTGTTATCTTCATTTTTTATATTAAGCACTGCTTTTTTATCATATAATTTCTTGGGTAAAACTATATATGAATTTGCGGCTAAAGGATGATATTTAGCAATCTTAAGTTCTAAATGATGAATTTTTTGAAGTTTCCATCCAGATCCTCTTTGTATAAATTCTTCAAAGGATTTAGTTATTTTGGAAAACCCTTCTTCAACATGTTGTGAAATAGTATCTTCAGTAAGTTCAATAAAACATTGGCATCGAAAAAAAGTCTGAATCTCTTGCATCTCCTGATTGTCAGTCAAACGTTCAAGAGATATTTTCATCACCATATACCATTTAACCGCACCTTTTTCTTGAATTTCACTCATTAATCGCTCTTCTAGTTCAGCTCGTGAGTGAGTATGAAACACTGCTATATCACTTTCTTCACGTTCATCAGGATAAAGCATAACAGTTTTAAACACATTAAGTACATCAGATTCGTTTTGTTTAATTTTTTTGGACTTCACATTAGGTAAAGTTGTTTTCCGTTTTATACTTACAAGAGGTGTAAGTGAGTGCTGAGTACGTATATGTTGTTTCAACTCCAAATTACGCCCGAAAACTTTATCACATTCACGACAAGGAAATTTCAAATTTTTATGTGATCTGAGATGATGCTTCAAACTATCGCTTCTTGTAAAAACAATCTCACACTTATGACATTTAAATATAGACTGTTCATCAACATTATGAGTTTTCAAATGTCTCACTAAGTCAGGTTTCCTTGTGAAAGACTTTTGACACGTGTTGCAGATATGTAACTTCTCCCCCAAGTGAATCTTCATATGCTGATTTAAATGAGAAGTAGAAATAAAGCGCTTATAAGAGGTAGAACAGACATGCATCTTTTTTTCATCAGTCACAGCCTTTACAGAAGCAGATTCTTCAGGTGTTGTGTTGATATTTGAAGAGAAATTATTTTTCAATGCAGATTCTTCAAGAAATCCATTATCTTCTAATAACTTAACATTACTATGAGTCTTCAAATGTCTTTCTAAGTTGGATTTCCGTCCAAAAGTCTTCAGGCAGACTTCACAGGTGTATAACTTCTCATCAGAATGTATCTTTATATGCTGATTCAGATTAGAGGTACTTGTAAAATTTTTACCTCAAGTCAAGCAGATAAACTTCTTCATAGATGTTGAATTTTCCAAAGGCATTATCTCATCAGTAGGTATGATAACATCCATGATAAATTAAAAAAAGAAAAAACTTTAACTTTAAAAAGAAAACGATAAAAAATTTTCAAACTAATCACTAAGATAATGCGAGAGCAAATAAAAGCACGTCTTATCTCAACCAAGGCTAATCATCAAATGACGAAAATCCAATTTTCCCCCCGAATATTTATACCTCCCACACCAACAATCTGAATCTAACGACAAAACATTTTACTTGATGCGAAAAAATAAAAGATCAAAATCATGATAATGTATTTCACTTGACGAGTAAACAAAAGATAAGAGTCATCAGAGTACTTTTCCCTTCCTATTGATAACACGCGAGTGCTCATTTAAACTAACTTCACTTTAAACACAATTAACATTATGAAACAAATGATATTATTAAAATGTATTTACCAAAGTCCATCACTTATGAATTTAAAAAAATTACTTTATTATGACACAAATAATTCTACTTTAAAACAATGTTTCAAAACTTTCATATATAGAGAGTCGTGATTTCCTTGTATATCAACAAAAAATATTTCATACATTAAATTATATATTTTCAATTTAACTGAAAATTCTTAATATCTGAATACATGTAAGAATGATAATAAGAAAAATATAAAATACAACTATCAGATCATTCAAATAAAAAATAATAAAATAGATGGAAATATTAATGTACCAATATTCAATAGTGAACTAGTAAGGCGTACAAAACCATCTGACTGAGATTATTTAAATTTTTTGATACAGCTTTTATAATTGAATAAATTATACCACCAACACATTAATGAAACTTAGTAAAATTTTTATATAAATATACTACACACGGAAAATGTCTAAAACTTAATAAACAGGTCATCCACATTTAAAAATATAATAACTTAATATATTACATAATTCTGTGTACTATCTTACATTAAATTTAACAACAAACTGTAATTTTAAACTATAGACTTAAATACTACTTGACGAAAAATAAAAAAAACTAATTGACCATCAGCATTGAAAAATCCACGTGTAATCATTTCAATGTATTAAAAAATTCCGTGTGCTATAATATTATCCTACATAAAACTTAACAAATAGTAATGATTTTAAATTATAAACTTGAACTACTAATTGATGAATATTAATTAAAAGAAACTAATTAATAAATATTTTAACATATAATATTTAAACACTAATTAATAAACATTTTAAAAAATACATACATAATAATTTCAATATGTTTAAAAAATTCTGTATACTATATTATTCTACACTAAATTCGACAAAAAATAGTGATTTTGAATTATATATTTGAACTACTAACTTATGAAATTTAATTAAAATGAATTAATTGATGCAAATTTTAAATTTATAACTTGAAATATTATAAATATAGGCAATGTTATCTAATTTTGACTTATTACAATTTCCTGCAAACATCCTTTTCCGCAAATGCAAACCTTAAAATTGTCCATTGTTTAGAAGTATCTTTAAAATACTCATTAAATATTGTATATATTCATATTAAATCTAAATACCTAACTGTAATTCAATCTTGTTATTAAATCTTATTATTAATTTCCTTTAAAGAATCAATAAAACGGCTTCAAGTTCATTAAAAACTTGTATTAATAGTATCAACATACAAACTAACCAATCTAAAATCATCCTATGCGTCATAATCTAAAAGCACATTCTTGATCACCAGCGAAAGCAAAGTGTATTAGTGTATTAGCATATGTAAATCTTTACATCCTAACACTATTACATGCTCCGACAGCAGAGAGATAAAAATATTAATTTTAAAAGCAAAAATTAACGAAAAAAAGCGATAATTATCCAAAATCTCGATAGATGGCTCTCCCAAAAACGAAAAAAAGATAAAATAATAACATTTTAAACTAATAAAACAAGATAGTTGTGTCAGAACAGCTAACTACTAGTAGGGTAAGAGTGGGAGTTCAGCCAACACATTTTGAAATTTTATGCCCCCTAAAAATTTAAGCTCCCTCAATTTTAAGCCCTCCCCTCATCCTATTATAGTATGATACACTCTCCATCAGATAAGCTTCTCATTCAGGTGGTGGTGGGCCTCCTCCTCCTCTCCTCCTCCCACCACACACCACCTCATGCAGCTGAACTCTCACTCTTACCCTACTAGTAGTTAGCTGTTCTGACACAACTATCTTGTTTTATTAGTTTAAAATGTTATTATTTTATCTTTTTTCGTTTTTGGGAGCGCCATCTATCGAGATTTTGGATAATTATCGCTTTTTTTCGTTAATTTTTGCTTTTAAAATTAATATTTTTATCTCTCTGCTGTCGGAGCATGTAATAGTGTTAGGATGTAAATATTTACATATGCTAATACACTAATACACTTTGCTTTCGCTGGTGATCAAGAATGTGCTTTTAGATTATGACGCATAGGATGATTTTAGATTGGTTAGTTTGTATGTTGATACTATTAATACAAGTTTTTAATGAACTTGAAGCCGTTTTATTGATTCTTTAAAGGAAATTAATAATAAGATTTAATAACAAGATTGAATTACAGTTAGGTATTTAGATTTAATATGAATATATACAATATTTAATGAGTATTTTAAAGATACTTCTAAACAATGGACAATTTTAAGGTTTGTATTTGCGGAAAAGGATGTTTGCAGGAAATTGTAATAAGTCAAAATTAGATAACATTGCCTATATTTATAATATTTCAAGTTATAAATTTAAAATTTGCATCAATTAATTCATTTTAATTAAATTTCATAAGTTAGTAGTTCAAATATATAATTCAAAATCACTATTTTTTGTCGAATTTAGTGTAGAATAATATAGTATACAGAATTTTTTAAACATATTGAAATTATTATGTATGTATTTTTTAAAATGTTTATTAATTAGTGTTTAAATATTATATGTTAAAATATTTATCAATTAGTTTATTTTAATTAATATTCATCAATTAGTAGTTCAAGTTTATAATTTAAAATCATTACTATTTGTTAAATTTTATGTAGGATAGTATTATAGCACACGGAATTTTTTAATACATTGAAATGATTACACGTGGATTTTTCAATGCTGATGGTCAATTAGTTTTTTTTATTTTTCGTCAAGTAGTATTTAAGTCTATAGTTTAAAATTACAGTTTGTTGTTAAATTTAATGTAAGATAGTACACAGAATTATGTAATATATTAAGTTATTATATTTTTAAATGTGGACGACCTGTTTATTAAGTTTTAGACATTTTCCGTGTGTAGTATATTTATATAAAAATTTTACTAAGTTTCATTAATGTGTTGGTGGTATAATTTATTCAATTATAAAAGCTGTATCAAAAAATTTAAATAATCTCAGTCAGATGGTTTTGTACGCCTTACTAGTTCACTATTGAATATTGGTACATTAATATTTCCATCTATTTTATTATTTTTTATTTGAATGATCTGATAGTTGTATTTTATATTTTACTTATTATCATTCTTACATGTATTCAGATATTAAGAATTTTTAGTTAAATTGAAAATATATAATTTAATGTATGAAATATTTTTTGTTGATATACAAGGAAATCACGACTCTATATATATGAAAGTTTTGAAACATTGTTTTAAAGTAGAATTATTTGTGTCATAATAAAGTAATTTTTTTAAATTCATAAGTGATGGACTTTGGTAAATACATTTTAATAATATCATTTGTTTCATAATGTTAATTGTGTTTAAAGTGAAGTTAGTTTAAATGAGCACTCGCGTGTTATCAATAGGAAGGGAAAAGTACTCTGATGACTCTTATCTTTTGTTTACTCGTCAAGTGAAATACATTATCATGACTTTGATCTTTTCTTTTTTCGCATCAAGTAAAATGTTTTGTCGTTAGATTCAGATTGTTGGTGTGGGAGGTATAAATATTCGGGGGGAAAATTGGATTTTCGTCATTTGATGATTAGCCTTGGTTGAGATAAGACGTGCTTTTATTTGCTCTCGCATTATCTTAGTTATTAGTTTGAAAATTTTTTATCGTTTTCTTTTTAAAGTTAAAGTTTTTTCTTTTTTTAATTTATCATGGATGTTATCATACCTACTGATGAGATAATGCCTTTGGAAAATTCAACATCTATGAAGAAGTTTATCTGCTTGACTTGCGGTAAAAATTTTACAAGTACCTCTCTAATCTGAATCAGCATATAAATATACATTCTGATGAGAAGTTATACACCTGTGAAGTCTGCCTGAAGACTTTTGGACGGAAATCCAACTTAGAAAGACATTTGAAGACTCATAGTAATGTTAAATTATTAGAAGATAATGGATTTCTTGAAGAATCTGCATTGAAAAATAATTTCTCTTCAAATATCAACACAACACCTGAAGAATCTGCTTCTGTAAAGGCTGTGACTGATGAAAAAAAGATGCATGTCTGTTCTACCTGTGATAAGCGCTTTATTTCTACTTCTCATTTAAATCAGCATATGAAGATTCTCTTGGGGGAGAAGTTACATATCTGCAACACGTGTCAAAAGTCTTTCACAAGGAAACCTGACTTAGTGAGACATTTGAAAACTCATAATGTTGATGAACAGTCTATATTTAAATGTCATAAGTGTGAGATTGTTTTTACAAGAAGCGATAGTTTGAAGCATCATCTCAGATCACATGAAAATTTGAAATTTCCTTGTCGTGAATGTGATAAAGTTTTCGGGCGTAATTTGGAGTTGAAACAACATATACGTACTCAGCACTCTCGTGCACCTCTTGTAAGTATAAAACGGAAAACAACTTTACCTAATGTGAAGTCCAAAAAAATTAAACAAAACGAATCTGATGTACTTAATGTGTTTAAAACTGTTATGCTTTATCCTGATGAACGTGAAGAAAGTGATATAGCAGTGTTTCATACTCACTTACGAGCTGAACTAGAAGAGCGATTAATGAGTGAAATTCAAGAAAAAGGTGCGGTTAAATGGTATATGGTGATGAAAATATCTCTTGAACGTTTGACTGACAATCAGGAGATGGAAGAGATTCAGACTTTTTTTCGATGCCAATGTTTTATTGAACTTACTGAAGATACTATTTCACAACATGTTGAAGAAGGTTTTTCCAAAATAACTAAATAATTTGAAGAATTTATAAAAAGAGGATCTGGATGGAAACTTCAAAAAATTCATCATTTAGAACTTAAGATTGCTAAATATCATCCTTTAGCCGCAAGTTCATATATAGTTTTACCTAAGAAATTATATGATAAAAAAGCAGTGCTTAATATAAAAAATGAAGATAACAAGTGTTTGGTGTGGTGTCTTTTGGCATTTAAATTAAACTTAGATTTTACAAAAAAGCCTGAAAGAGTTTCTCATTACATTCCTTATGAGAGTGATATTAAACTAGGGAATGTTGAGTGTCCTGTTCCCCTTCAAAAGATCCCCATTATTGAACAACTGAATAATTTACGGATTAATTTATTTGGATATGAAGAAGATGAAGTATGTCCTCTGTATATTTCTGAAAAGCAGAATCTGGATGTTATTAACTTGTTATTAGTTGGTGATGGTGAAAAGCAACATTATTGTTTAATCAGAAGTTTTTCGAGACTTTTAGGTGATCTCATCAATCATAATGGTGTATGTTACCATTGTTATCGATGCTTACATCGGTTTTCAAGACAAGATCTCCTGAATAAACATGACGAATATTGCCGTCAACATACAGCACAGACTATAAAGATGCCCAGTAAAAATGATAATATACTCAAGTTTTCTGGTATTCATCTTCAACATCCTATTGTTTATACTATCTATGCGGACTTTGAGAGTCTACTCATACCTATTGCATCTTCCACACCTTCTTCTAAAACATCTTATATTGAAAAAACAACATACCATTTTCCCTGTGGGTATGCTTATGTCGTTGTTGGAACCGATGGGAGATGCATAAAGAAAGCGAAAGTATATCGTGGTAAAGACTGTGTGGATCACTTTTTAAAACAAATGATGCATGAGAAAGATGTATTGGGAGATAAGTTGATGAATATTGAACCTATGAGGCTTACACCCGCGCAATACATCAGAATTTAATAAGGATGAGGATCCTAGTTATATCATGTACTGGGATGCTAATAACTTGTATGGCTGGGCTATGTCCCAATTTCTTCCATATGGTGGGCTTGAATGGTGCACGAGAAATTATATTACAGAAGAGTGGATTTTATCGTTAGCTGATGATAGTGACTTCGGGTATATTTTCGAGGTTGATTTGAAGTATCCCGAAGAACTTCATCCGTCCCACAATGAATACCCGTTGGCCCCTGAAAGATTGGTTGTAAAAGAGGAAATGCTGTCTTCGTATGCACATAGCTTAGTTAACAATAGAAAATTCATAGGAACCCCTAAACTCATTCCAAATTTAAAGGATAAACAGAATTATATTACTCATTATCGTAATCTTAAATTTTATTTACAACTCGGATTAAAACTTACAGCTGTTCACAAAGTCCTTAAATTTAGACAATCATCTTGGCTTAAAAATTATATTAATTTTAATACCGAGAAAAGAAAAAAAGCTAAATCCTCTTTTGAAAAGGACTTTTTTAAACTAATGAATAACTCTGTGTTTGGGAAAACTATGGAAAATCTACGAAAACGTAGAAATATTGTACTTGTTAATAACGAAAAAAGAGCCAAGAAATTAGTGGCTTCACCCACTTTTAAATCTTTTAAAACCTATGATGAAGATTTAACTACCGTTGAAAAGATGAAAACTAGCATACTCATGAATCGACCGATTTATGTTGGTTTTGCGATACTCGAGTTATCAAAAGTACTCATGTATGATTTTCATTATAATTTTATTAAAAAAACATATAAAGATGATACCGCAAAGCTGTTATTCACCGACACGGACTCGTTGTGTTATCATATTAAAACGCAAAATATTTATGATGATTTGAAACAGCATTCAAACCTTTTTGATTTCTCAGACTATCCGAAACATCATTCATTGTACTCAGATGTTAACAAGAAAGTAATCGGCAAGTTCAAGGATGAACTTAATGGTGATTTAGCCCTTGAGTTTGTTGGGCTGAAATCCAAAATGTACTCCCTGAAATCCTTCAAAGAAGAGAAGAAACGAGCTAAGGGCGTATCGACTTATGTTGTTCGTCACAAAATTAAGCATGAAGACTATGTGAGCTGTCTTAAAAACCAATCGACTTCTTTCGAAGTACAGATGAGAATTGGACAAGATGCACACTGTCTGTACACGTTAACACAGAATAAGATTAGCTTAAGCCCTTTCGATGATAAAAGTTATTTACTGAATGATGGAATAACAAGTCTAGCCTATGGACATTGTCAAATTGTTCAAGATTGTACTGGTTGGAGAAAATTGGTGATATAATGAAGAATTATCAAGATCAAAGTATTCTGTAAATAAATCTTTTCTTGCAAATATAGTTTTCTTGTAAATATAGTTTTCTTGTAAATTGATTTGTTTTTAATAAAAAATTGTTTCTTTTACATATGAGTACTTATATAAAAACATATACATACATACACTTATATACAGTATTTTCATAAATAAGCACGCTCACTTATAAATAATTTTGTTGGACATACTTTTGAATATTTTTTTTTAAATATTTTTTTTAAATTTAATGTTTGAAAACATAATAGTAATATTCCATTTTGTTTTTAAATTTTGAAAGCTTTTTTATAAAGTTATTTTAATAAAACAAGAGAGTATATTAATTTATTGCTTTTATACATTTGCTACTTTTTGAAATGATTAATTAAGAACATAACGTAATGTCGGTAGTCAGATAATATATTAGAAGTAACATACACATATAAATCAGTAAATCAGTAAACTCAGTTTTTAATGAATTGTATTTTTTTAAACTTAAAAATATTATAAAACTTTTTTTTGTTAACTTTTTTTTTTTAACTTTTTTGTAAACTTTTTTTATTAACTTTTTTTTGTTAAAACTTTTTTGTAAACTTTTTTTTTTTTTGGTTAAAACTTTTTTTGTTAAAACTTTTTTTTTTTGTTCACTTTATTTTTTGTTAAAACTTTTTTTTTACTTTTTTGTTAAAACTTTCTATGTATTTTTTTTTTTGCCAAACTTTTTTTTTAACCTTTTTTTTTTGTTAAAACTTTTTATATTAATTTTTTTTAAACTTTTTATATTAATTTTCTTTTTTGTTAAAACTTTATATATATATATATATATATATATATATATATATTTTTGTTAAAACTTTTTTGTTGTTGTTGTTAATTTTTTTTAATTAGATTTTGTAATTTTTCTACTAATAAATTTTATTGTTATATGAATATGCATGTAGACACTTATACATGTATATAAACATG
>CAXHSM010001198.1:0-48000 GCA_964019185.1 Maratus speculifer
GGTAAGTCCGTAATTATGTAAATATGTAGCACCTATTGTTGTCACTCAGTCCGTCCGTCTGTCCGCATATAACAACGCAAAAACTACCCAACCAAATCGTTTGAAATTTGAAATACATAATTATACCATAATTTTCTGGAGTCATTTCAAATTTTATCAAAATTGGATGGATAGATCAATTACAGGGACAATCAAAAGAATTCCGCTACATTACGGTCAATGGGGAAAAAATTTCAAATGCATTTTAATCGTTTGAAATTTAAAACATATAATTATTACATAATTTTATCGAGTCATTTCAAATGTTATGAAAGTCGGATGCATAGATCATTTACAGGGACAATCAAAGGTGTTCCCGTACATTACGGTCAATGGGAAAAAGTTTCAAATGCATTTTTATGATATTACACTCATTCGAACATAATAGAATTGGCATGAATCTATGAAATATATACCAAAATATGCATTCCATACAATCTGTGATGCAAAGAATTTTTATTATTAAATTACAGGGTCACACAAAAGTATTACACTATATAATGCTACACGGGGAAACATTGTTTGGGGCGTGTTTTAATTATATTCAACTATTTCACATTTTATGAATAAGATATGCGTTGCTGAGGTATAATAAAAATTACTTCCTGCATATTTACAGAAACACAAAGATTTCGACTACTATACTGTATCCGAAGTACGCTCTATTTTTAAAACTTCGTTATCGTACAACGCACCTCATTTGCTATGTTCACGTGCAATTTCCAATTTGTTTAAATATAGTTTTATCACATATATTTATATGTATTTATAAGATATTTAGGTTCAGCCTGAAACTTTACGCCTGAAACAGATCTCAATTTCTAGATATAAACTTTTCTCTAATCTTTATTTAATCCCCGTGAATAAACATTTTTTTTTCGACAAAATAAAATTTTATTTAAAATACTAAAACTATGCATTTATTTTACTTAGAAATTTTAATAATACTTATTGTCTTAATTTATTCTGATATCATTTTCCCTTTTTTACAATATTTTAGTTGTTTTAAGGAAGGTTTTTCATGAATGAAAAAGAAGACTTCGCGTTAACATTTTTAAGTACGAATTTTAAAATTTCTATAGTCACATGACTAAATGAAATATAAAATGCCCTTGCATGTTTCTTTTCATAAAAAACAAATGATGAATTAGGTTCTTTTTTTAAATAATACAAGTAACAATTGTAACTTAAACATAATTTTAAATGTACTTTATTCTTTTATGCATAATGAAATGCATTTAAATCGTATAGAAAACTATTTGTACATAAAAATATCCTCTTACAAATAGACTACTTGTTACAGTATTTTATTTAAAGGGCTTATTTAGATAAAAGCTTGTTCAAGAAGAAGATAGTCTATTATATGGAATTTATAATAGAGAATATTTCTTTTATTTAAATATAAAGGATACAATTACTGTTAGGAAGTATTTAAAAATATAACGACAGCATTCAAATCAGCTTAGTTATTAAACTCCAAAAAAATGCTTATGAATGTACTAGCTTTCTTCGCAAAATTCCTTTTGTGAATAGAATTTTTATTTTTCCAGAAGTACAGAAAACATTTTAAAGACACACATTTTACGATTTTTTTAAAGAACTCATAACGATTTTAATAAACTCAAGCTTTAAAATTGTGTTGATATAGATTTAGAACTACAAAAAAAGGTCTGATTTGACTTACATAATTTTAATTACTAAAATTTTGTTTATTTAATAAAATAAACTGGATTTTATATCTAAATTAGAATTTAGTTTATAAAATTATTCTCAAATCTCGTGATCTTGAACTCATTGATGTTTAATTATTCCAAGTGATAATCGTCTGTCTGATTATTTTGGAAAAATTAAATTGATTTAAATTATTAAAATAATACTAATTAATAATGATAATCAACTATAGCTTAATCAACTATTCTTAAAACACGTGTCTTTGAATACATAGATGTTAAGTGATAAATTTCAGCCTACGTGTATTTGGAAAAAATTAATTAATTCCGATCTTTGAAATAATCTAATTAAGACATATTTTAGTTTATCAAATCATTCTCAAAATTTGCGGCTTTGCATTCATGAATGTTAAATTATTCCAAATGATAATTTTGTTCCTATTTACTCTTAGAAAAAATCAATAGTTTTTTATCATTTACTTAATACTAATTAAGTCGTCATTTTTTAGTTTATTATATTGTTCTGAAAACTAGCGGCTTTGGGCAGATATATGTTAAATTATCCAAGTAATAATTGACTGCCTATTTATTTTAAGAAAAATGTAATTCCTTCTGACTAGTTCAAGTGAAAATTTTCGGCCTATTTAGTTAAAAAAACTAATTTCTTCCGATCATTCCAATTGGTATTTGTCTGCGTATTTACTTTTGAAGAAATTTAATTACTTTCGCAGAGTCCAAGTGATAGTTGTCTACTTATTTACTTTAAAAAAATCCAAAAGTTCATCAATCTTCCGATTATTTAAATAATACTAACTAAGGAATATTTCAGTTTATTACGTTATTCTCAAAATTTGTGGCTTTGCACAAAAGAATGTTAAACTATACTAAGTGACAATTGTTTGCCTATTTACTTTTAGAAAAAAATATTTGCTTCCAATAAATCCAAGTGATAATTATCTGCCAATTTATTTTTGGGAAAAATTAATTGATTTTCATCATTCCAAGTGATAATTGTCTGCCTATTTATTTTTACAAAAATATTATTGCCTCAGACAATTCCACTTCATAATTGTCTGCCTAATCACTTTTGAAAAAAAAATAATAATCCGAAAGATCATTAAACTTCTGATCATTTAAATAATGCTAATTAAGACATATTTTGCGGAAAATTCTTTTTACAGCGCATTAAATGAACAACAGACTTTCATTAATAAGTAAATATTAACTAAAACCCATTTCCAATTACACCCTTTTAAAATAGAGATGCATTCATACATATTCTATCCATTTCAAATATATTTAATATTACCCTTTCTGACAGGTCGTGCGATTTACAATATTTTAAAAATATGCCAGTAGTTTTTTACTTGTCCTTTTTTAGATGCGTTAATAATTATATAAATATGTAGTAGCTAGAGTCGTCAGTGAAGCATTCATCTCTCTGTGCGTCCGTCTGTCAGCATATAATAGACCAAAAACTACCCAACTGAATCGTTTGGAATTTAAAATATATAGCTGTTGCATAAGTTTGTCGAGTTATTACAAATTTTAGGAAAATCGGATGTATAGTTTAATTACAGGGAAAATCAAAAGCATCAAGCATCGATTACATTACGGTCAAAGGAAAAAATCGTTTCAAGTACATTTTAATGATGTTATCCTCTTTCAAGCATAATAAATTTGATATGCATCTATGAAGCGTATACTAAAATATACATTCTGTACTATCTGGTGAGCAAAGAACATTTGTTATAAATTTACAGGGCAACACAAATGTATTCTATTACATAACGGTATAAGGTAAAGCATTGTTTTGGGAGCGTTTTAATACTATTAAACTACACTGTTCAAAACAATTAAAGGATATTTGAAGTTTTATATAAAATAAAGATATAAACGAAATTTTTTTGCCGAAAATAGAAGAAGAGAATCACAAATGCAAATTTTTCTGGTTTTCAAACTGTGGAGTATGCAAATTTTGAGTTCGACGTCAAAAACGTCGCTTCAGCGGCAGCGAATGAAATTTGACTTTCAACTGGATAAAAGAGAATGAAGACAAGGATGATCGGCATTCAGTGATTGCTTTGTTTCGATGAGTACGATGTCTCAGCGAAGTCATTTGACAGATTCAGAAGCTTGGAGAATTGTTGGTAGGTTAGAAGGGGGCCAAACTCAAGCCAAAGTAGCGCAAGCCATTGGAGTGTCACAAAGTGTCATTTCCAGGATCTGGAACCGTTTTTTGGAGAGTGGATGTGCAGGCCGAAGACCAGGGCAAGGTCGTAGACGGACAACAACGCCCAATGAAGATCGGTATTTAGCGTTAACAGCTCGGAGACACCGAAACATGAACGCTACTCTTCTCCAACACACCTTCGCTCGGCTACAGGCACCACGATTTCAACTCAATCTGTCCGAAACCGGCTCCATGCTGTAGATCTGTATGTTCGCCGACCGATGGTATGTGTTAGATTAACATCAAGGCATCGTCGCGACCGCAGGGAGTGGGCAACCGAGCATGTCAACTGGAGGAGAAATGAATGGAGCAATATTCTGTTTTCTGACGAGTCCCGTTTTTCTGTGCATCCGGATAATAGGCGTATTTTCATCTGGAGGGACCGTGGCAGTAGGAATAATCCTGCGTTCGTGCATGAAAGTGTCAGATTTGGCGGTGGAGGAGTGTTAGTGTATGGTGGCATCTCCATTGACGGGCGCACTGACCACTACATCATTCAAGATGGAGCTCTGACTGGTCGCCGATATAGGGATGAGATCCTCAGACCTATTGTAGTCCCTTACGCTGCAGCAATCGGAGATAACTTCATTTTAATGGGCGATAACTGCAGGCCACATCGTGCAAACCTGGTGGAGGATTTCCTATTCGAGGAAGGAATCGTTCGAATGGAATGACCAGCGTGTTCTCCAGACATGAATCCAATCGAGCACGTTTGGGACGCTCTAGGAAGACGAGTTTCTGGCCGCCAACAACCCCCACAAACTCTCCAAGAACTGGAAAGAGCTCTTCTGGAAGAGTGGGGCAGAATACCCCAACTCGTCATTAATAGCCTCATTGAGTCCATACCTCAAAGGTGTTCAACGTTGCTGGCCGCCCGTGGAAACCATACCCCCTACTGAAAATGATTTTCTTTGAAGAAAACACCTTTTCTTATTCTTTTTTTCTCATATGCACAAATTGTGTTTTTTTCGTTTTGTACACAAATGCGCAATAAAATGCATTTTTTTCTGCCAAACATGTGTAATTTATTCTCATATAACCTACTATGTCTGTTTACCATGTATCAATCAGCTAAAAAGTTTCCCAGATACAAAATACACCTAAAACTGCAATATCCTTTAATTGTTTTGAGCACTGTATTTCATATTTTATGAAATTAATATACGTTGCTGACGTTTACTGCAAGTTACTTCCTGTATAATAAAAAGCAGGTAGTATGTACAGGCACATACAAAAGATTTCGACCATTATACTTTATAAAAAGTGCTGTTTACCGTTACATAAAAGGTCTTAATATTTTTTAAACTTTGTTATAGTACGAACGCACCTCATTTTCTACTCTTGACGTGCAATTTTTCATATTTTTATCATATTAACATAACTTGAGTAATCATAAAATTTCAAAAATCATTAAGCAATGCATTGCATCACATCGGTTTTGCATACAATACAATCTGGGCTGTAATGTAACAGTAATTTTTGATTGTTCCTGAAATTAAACTATGTATCCAATTTTCACACAATTTAAGACGATTCGAAAACACTATGCAAAAATTGTATACTTAAATTTGAAATGATTCGTTTGGTAGTTTTTGCTCTGTTATATGCGGAAAGACGGACGAACTGAACGACGACTATAGATGCTAGGTATATACATAATTACAAACGAACATAATTACAAAGAAATTTTAAAAAATATAGATTTTATGTAAAAATCATTCATAAAATTTAATCGTTTAGTGCTGCGTTCAGTACTATTCATTGAAAATAAAAACAACATTAGAAAATCATAGGTTTAAAAAATCTTCTTGTTTGGTCGTTTTTAAGTGCGTTCGTAACTATGTAGTAAACGACTACTATACAAAGCGACAACTATACGTAGCACCTATAGTTGTCTGTCAGCCTGTCTCTCCGTTCGCGTATAACAACGCAAAAACTACCCAACCGCATCGTCGTTTGAAATTTAAAATTTATAATTATTACATAATTTTGTCGAGTCATTTGAAATTATATGAATACCGGATGCATTTATCAATTACAGGGGCAATCAAAACTATTCCGTTACATTAAGTTCAATGGGGAAAAAAAGTTTCAAATGCATTTTAATCATTTGAAATTTAAAATGTATCATTATTGCATAATTTTGTCGAGTCATTTCAAATTTTATGAAAATCGGTTGCATAGATCAATTACAGGAAAAATCAAAAAGTATCCCATTACATTACGGTCAATCGGGAAAAATGTTTCAAATGCATTTTAATGGCAACTCATTCAAACATAATAAAATTCATATGCATTTATAAAGTACATATTATGATGTACATTTTGCATAATCTGTGGTGCAAAGAACATTTCTTATTGAATTAAAAGGCCACACAAAAGTATTTCATTAAAAATTGATATAGGGAGAACATTGTTTGATGCACATTTTAATTCTGATATATATGCTGATACATGAGCTGACATATAAGCGTATTCTCTGGTAATGCCCTTTATCTGCGAAATATGAAGTTGCAGATGTATTTGAAAGCGATTTATCACTTGCGTATTTTTAATCATATCCCTTTCGGGTCTGGTGTACTATTCACAGTGCTGTCTTTATATCGAATATTATTTGGGGTTAACGACTATTTCATTAGTTTCGACATAGAGAAATTATAGTATATGTCTATGATTTTCTTATTACGGTTTCATTTATGTTTTGACAATTAGTAATATAAGTAATAATATCAGTTTACTTATTTACCTTTGCACAGTTGGTGATTCCTTTATTTTATACACATATTTCACTCCTTAAAATATAGTTTACTTTTTTGAACGAATCATGTGATATGAAACGCAAAAAACATTCGAAAGTTGTAATACCTATTAAATTCTGTTGTAATACGATGTTTCCCATACGTCTCCAAAAACTCTTCCTAAGCCTCTTATCATATCAATATGAATTGAACATTACACAAAATAAGTACAGTCATTTCATTACAGACAGCGACATAATTTTTAAAAATAAGTAAGTCTATTTGGGGGGCTACGATTAACATTATTAAAGTAATAATGATTTGTTAATGCAAATGTTTTTATTAAAATATCGGATAGAAATAAGTAAAATATATCATTCCACGAATATTTTATCTGTTGTAAATAATATCAATAGGATAAAAAATAGTGATATATATTGAACCACGAAAGTAATTTTAACGCTACTGTTTCTATTTTCATGTTAGTCTATCAAGAGATGTGATATATTGCTTCTCTTTTATGTTCGCTTTTCACAAGCAGTAAAACAAGACTTCAGATTTTTGAGATTTATGTTACCGTACATTGTTTTCCGTTCAAGTCCTGACATTGAATAAATGTTTCAGGAGACTTGAAAAGGCACTTTCACACGGAGACTTTATTTTCGATTTATAAAAAATAATGGGTTTCAAAGGTCAAAACAATCATTCATGTTGATACTTTGGAAGCTCAATTATTTGGTGCACTTCCAGAAAATAAATATTAGAAAAACGTATGGCTAAAAAGAAAAATTTCAACTAAGTTACACTTAGAAATTTCTAAATATTTAAGATAATACATTTAAAATCAATAATGTTGCTAAAATTCGCATATGATTTCTTCTTTTTAACGTCTAGTTCTTTTTTCTCTAGTTCTTTCTCTGATTCAAATTTAACTCTTGGTCGAGTTCATTGGTATTTATTTTACTAATCTTCTAATATTACTACACCTTCTACTTTTTTTTCTATATATTTAGAAAAAACGTAAATTTCAACTATTTTAAGTTAAGAATTTCTTACATGCCAAGATGATCAATTAGTTTCCATTTAATCAATAACCAGTGCAAAAATGGATATTTAATTATTTCTTTTAATTAAAAACTTATCATTCAAATGACTTGAAATGTAATGTGTAGGCATAGTTAATGCTGAAGATTTAAAATAATTGTTAACCCGCGAGTAGTCGCCTTTTTTTTTTTCGCAACGTCATTAGTCGCACTCGGTCTTTTCGCTGCTGGACCCCCACATATTAAAAACGTAAAATAAGAAATATTTTTCACTTAATATATGAATATAAAACTTCAATGAAGATATAAATATGCAATTTTCTTAAGTTGTGTATTTTAATCATAAGATTTGGAGTAATGGGAAAAAGTATAAAGAAACTGACATCAGGGATTGTTCCGTAGATTTTTTCGTCAATTTCAACTTTGTTTCCAAAAATGTAACTTAAGGAAAAACAGAGATGTCCTGTTACCTCACTAAGGTGATGCAGAAGCCTTTATAGTCAGCTACATGGTAGATATTTTTTGTGTTTTTAATGGGATATGATTTAGGAGAAGATAAGTTATATGGGCGGCAAAAAGACCGACACGTGACTACTGACGGGTTAAAATAAGATATTGACGTTAAATAAATGAAAAATGAATAGATTTCAAAATAATATATCAATGATACCATCAACAAAATAAAATATTCTTAATTGTTTAAAACTTTATATTATCAAAAAAAATATATATTTTTTTTAGTTTATCATAACTAAGGTTATAGCCTCCATTCAGATTAGTTGATTCAAGCTATTTTTACAATATTAAAAATGATTTTAGTCTATTTCATAAATAACACAATATAAGCAAACATGCTTTTAAAATAGTACAAACCCTAGTAGCAATGACACATCAAAACTTGCTCGGCCTCCCATCAATTCATCGAAATTTACTTCACCAATGTGACCAGCATATCGTCCCTATCAATATGATAGATCCGGTTTTTGATGACTCACTCCATGCTTAATTTCCATCGGCCATAGTTATCATTCATAGCAGGTACCCGTATGGAAATATGCCAATCGCAGATTCACCGGTAACAGTTAACTGGCCAATATCATATCACAAATTAGGAGAAGTAATAGTAACTTTTCGCGAAGTGTTTTCTGATTGGTTGATTACTCTATGACGTCCGATCATCCTGATGCTCGCTTGAGAATTCGTCGTGTTAGAGGTCAGCCATCTTTTGATACTTGTTGCTGAAAGATTTGTCGTGCTCTTCGAATTTTGTAGATTAGCTCTGATTTAATAAGAAATATGTAAGTATTTTATTTCTATTGACTTGAATGTTTATGTTTTTAAATGAAAAAGTGTATTGTTACATATGTTTTTGTTTTTTTTTTATCTTGAAGAAAAAAAATAGTAAATGATGTCTTAGAATGTGTTATTCCACGTGATCAAAACACGTCTGTTTACAATATTATTTATGCAGCGCTTCAAGTGCTTTCATTTTTTTGAAGAAATAATATAATAAAGAAAATATTCTTTTTCGTGTGTTTAAATTTTAAGCATTTTATCTATATAAACTTTTAAAATACATTCTCAGAATTCCGTGTTTATAAAGTTAATATTTGTCACTGTGTAGTTTTATATTTTAGTATCTGAAAAATTCCTTACGCATTCATAAAGTCTTTTCAGTTCTTAAAACTTCTTAGATAAATTTAATAAGTTTATTGTATGCGTAAATAGTATTAAAATCTATGAAATAAAGAATTAATTTTCTGAAAATAATTTTTAATGTAATGTATTTTTCATAAATTTTATATAATCGTTCTTTTCAAAGTAAGATTAGACGAACAGAATGCATGAATTTAATACTTTAAATGTTTGATTATCTCTGACGAAACATTTCTGACTATTGAACATATATTAGTTAAACTTATCCTAATAACGAAATTACTATATCTGTGATCAAAGACCTCATATCTCGGCCCTGGAAGCTTTATTTCAGATATCTCGTATTTAAAACAATCAACCCACAGTTTAATACATTCATATTGCGATATTAATTAAAAATAATGCAGGATAAATGTGCCAGTAATGTTATCCTTAAAAATTTCATTTAAAATTATTTTTTATTAATAGTTTTGTATTTTGTAGTTATTTATTTCAGTTTTTTCAATATTAATCTTTGTACAATATGTAACCATTCTTATATATAGTCTCATTTCCCAATATAAATCAATTTAATTTTTAATAATAGAAATAAATCAAAACACCCTCAGGCACAGTAATAAACTCTCTATAAAAAAGTAATAGTTGTTTTTGACTATATTTAGAAGCAGAATTTAATAAAAACATACTAATGAAAAAAGTTATTTTCAAATTTAGCAATTAGTAAAATACTTATCATTGTTTGCGGCAATTTTTGTAGATATCAAAATATCGATATTTTTATTTTATGTTGATAGTTCAAAATACTGAATATCAGGCAATCATAACTAATCAAAGTGAGACAGTGGTAGATTTAATAGATTATATATATGTAAAATTTTGGCACAGATGTCATATGTACCACATTTGCACATTACCTTTTTTTACCCTGACTATTTGGCAAAAATTTTGTTTTTGAATATAGGTTAAAAATGGCATGCAATAACAGCACTTGATTTTTTTAATACAATATAAAAATAAAATAACTTGAAAAATGAAAGCGATTGTAGTATTTAAAAAGGAAGTAAAAATAAGTAAAATGATAATTTGATATGAATAATTATTGATATAGTATAATTAAAATAATTTAAAGAATTCAAATAAAAAATAGCAGCTGTTTTTCGTTAAGACATCTCAAGAAAAATGCGTCACCTGTAAAAGCATTGCAATAAAAACACGGATTCCATCAAAATATCGTGATGAAAAAACATGGATTCAGTGAAAAGATCGCAAAAAACTGGACTCTGTCATAAGATCGTGAGAAAAAGCAGATTGTGGCATGAAATTGCGAGAAAAACTCAATTTTTGTCATAATATCGCAGAACAAATGTGAGATTTTCACCAAAAGATCCCAGAAAAAAGCCATTTTCATCGAAAGATTGTGAAAAATGCTACTTCGTCAAATTGTCATGAGAAAAATGCAGTTTTCATTAAAATGACCTGAGAAAAGTTTTTTTGACAAGTCATCGCGAGAAAAAAGCAGATTTCCTCATAAGATCGCGAGAAAACTTGAAATCCATCAAAAGATTGTGAAAAACACTCGGGTTAAGTTAAAGAATCATGAAAAAAAAACACGAATTGCGTCAAAAGATTGCAAAAAACGTGATCTTTGTCAAAAAATTAACTGATACTAATAAAAGAACTGAAAATACTAATTTTGTGATAGAATTGCAGTGAAATTGCTGTAATATTATTTCCAACAACTTTTTTGCAATTGAAGAGCAAATTAAATACAAGCTTTGCAGAGTCTCCCCCAGATTTAAAAAAGGACAGGGCGCTACTGTTCTGAAAAGGGCAATTTTTACATTTTTCAGGGCACTTTTATAGAGTTGAATCTAGCGTTTCAAAAAGTCATGAAAAAAACAAATTTCATCATAAAATTGAAAAAAAAAATGGTTAGTTTTGTAAAGCCACAAAAATACATCAAATTTTGTAAAAAAAAAAATGCCAAAAGAGGAAAAATTTATTAAAAGATCTCAAACAGTAGTTTTTGCTAAAAGATCGCAAAAAATGGCATGTTTTGCTAAAAAAAACCCGACAAACCTCGTGAAAATATCGCAGATAAACTGAACTTTTCACAGAATTTTCTGCTTTTTTTTCATTAGGGCAAAATTTTTCTTTTTTTTGAAAATCTTTTGGCAAAATATGCTGTATTTTGCAACTCATTTGACAAAATTTTCCGTTTTATTGCGATTTTTAGAAGAAATTTGTCGTTATTCCACAATCTTTTGAAGAAATCTGTCGTTTTGTGACAAAATTAGCCCTTTTTTTAAATTTTGCTTGAAATTAGTTGGTATTTCGTGATTTGTAACGAAACTTGCCTTTTCTTTTTTAGCAATTTTTTGATGAAATTACCCATCCCATGGGACACATATGAGGCTATTTTTTTGTGTTCCGTTGCCAATTTTTTGCTTAATTTACGAGCTATAGTGCATTTGGATCATCGCTGGAAGGCTGCGTTTTTTCAAATGTGGGCAAGAAGGGCGCTGGTTTTTGTATGAGGGGCAAGAGGGGTGCTATTTTTTAAACTAGAGGGCCGGAGCACCCCTCTGAAGCCCTCTGGGGGGAAACTCTGGTGTTTGTTAAGGGTGTGTTAAAAAAAAGCTTTTCCACCTTCAATAGCTCAAGATTTTCTGTTGCAATTTCAGGCACATTTTTAAAGAAGAAACATGAAACTTGCTGAGGGGATTTTTGAAGAGATGTATAAGGTGTCATTTTACGCTCAGTTCATTAGAATTATCTCCTCAATATGACACTTTTTTCATTACCAGATTTCCGCTTTGGAAAAATCTGTTCTAAAGGCCATTTTGGATTGCTTTTTTTTTTTTTTTTTTTACAATATTTTCTCTTTTTATTAAAGAATGGATAATCGCGGCACCTTGTGTCCTTTCCAAATAAGACCATTAGCCATATTGATGCAGTGATAAATTGGGAGATAAAAAGCAGGCGCCAAATGACGACTACTGTAAAAATCTTAGGCGTCAAATTAAGATTTTTAGTTGCAGTTTCTAAAATTCATATTAATATTACTGTAATACTGTATATAATTAGGTATAATTCTGATTAGTTTTTTTTGAAATTCACATCAAATTTTCTGAAAGGTTGCTACAGAGACGGGGGAGAAATCCACTCCCAGTATTTTTTTTCAGGCCCTTGTTACAAAATTTGCGTTTTTTGTTATCTTTCGACGAAACTTGCTATTTTATCGCGGTCTTTTGATGAAACTTGCCTTTTTTTCGCGATCTTTTGACGAAACTTGTCGTTTTTTCGCGAACTTTTGACGAAACTTGCCTTTTTCGCAAACTTTTGGCGATACTTGCCGTTTATTTCGCGATTTTTCAAAGGAACTTGCCGTTTTTCGCAATCTTTTGACGAAACTTGCTATTTTTTCGCGATCTTTTGACGAAACGGATTCACAAATTTTTTAAAAGGTTACAGCAGACGGTGAAGGGCTGGGATAGTTCCCTTTCTTGTTAATTATGCATTTTTTTGCAATCCTTTGGCGAAAATTGCGGGTTTATTTTGCGATTCCTTGAAGAAATTTGAGTTTTTTGACGAATCTTTGAAGGAATTAATGGATTTTATCGCGATCCTATGACAAGATTCAAATTTTTTTCTGTAACTTTTTGACAAAATTCTCGTTCTTTTAAAGATTCTGTGAAGAAAATAAGACTTATTTTTGCGGTACTATGACGAAGTTTGCGTTTTTCCAAGGATTTTTTTGATGAAATTAGAATTTATTTTTGCGATTCTTTAATGGAATTAACATTTCTGTTCACAACCCTTTGTAATAATTTGCGTTTTTTTTCCATTATCATATAAAAAAATTTGCTTTTTTTGCTAATTTTGAAAAAATAACCTTTTTTTCGCGATCCTTTGCCGAATCGGCGATTTTTTTTTTTTTTTTTTTTTAATGCGAACAATTGATGAAATTGATTTTTTTGGAGACTATTTGTCGATGTTTGTTAGTTTTGAATTATCACACTTAACCCCCCCCCCTTTAATTTTCGGAACTGAATGTCTAATAAAAATATATATTTTTAAAGCTAGGTGTCGAATGTGACGACCGAGAACAATTTTGTAGTCGTCAAATTCAATTCTTTAGTTGCATTTGACGACTAATGACCGTTAATTTCTAACACTGTATTGATGCATATGAGGGCAAAAATGAATTGAAAAATAAATCTAAAAATAAGCAGTTTAAATCAAAATGCACCCTTAATTGGTGTTTTAAGTGAAAAAACATGTTAAAATTTAAATTGGGCAACTGCTTCAGAAATATGAATTTAAAATAGAAACTTTAATTTCAGAACTACTTATAATATTTGCATAAATGGATTCATTCTGACCCTCTTCTCCCCCCCCCTCCCCCTTCTCCAAATAAAATAAAATAAAACTGGATGTAAACATGATTATAAGTATTGACAATTTTGTTGTGAATAAAATAAGCTTCTTAATTGTTTTACTCGTGCACTATTTAAAATTTCTCATTTTCTGGTTCACGCACTTTTCTTCTTTTTTAACTTTTTCAAATCTCATGCCTGCGTAGTGTTCATTTTCCCCAATCTTCTTATGAAATTCATATTTTTCTCTGCAATCCTTAGCCCTAATTTGCATGCTTTCCACGATTCTTTGAAAATATGCATACTCTTGTGATTTTATGTCGACATTTCCATTTTTCTGTGATTCATTGACCAAATTCCCATTTTTTCAATTGCGAAAATTGCATTTTTAAGTGACCCTTTCACAAAATCTGAGGTTTTTTTGTGATCTTTTTCCAATATGGACGTTTTTTTTTCTTCAATCATTTGGCAAAAAGTTGCATTTTTTAGCAATCCTTTGATGAAATTCTCATACTTTTCACAATCCTGTGACAAAATCAGTGTTTTTTTTTTCATGATCTTGTGACAACTCTTTTGTTTTCCTCAATTCACTCGCCAAATCTGCACTTTTTCAATCACGAAATTTTTTTGTGACCCTTTGATAAAATCTGCATTTTTCATGATCTTGTAATATTCCCATTTTTCATTGATCCTTTTCCAAAGTTCATGTTTTTCTTAATAATTTGACCAAATTTGCATTTTTTTTTCTTTTTGGCTTCTTTGATGAAATTTGTTTTTTTTCCGTATCCATTTTATGAAATTTGTCTTTTTCCGCAATTTCTTCATGAAATCTACGGGTTTTTTTTCTCTATATTTTAAAGGAATTTGCATGCGATACTTTTATGTCAAAATTTTGGGACTGATTTTTTAACATTTCAAAATGAATTGCATTTAAAGTGTCGGAATTTTCAGAAAATGCAGAACATAATCACTTCTGACTGGATTTCCAATGGGGGTAGTTGAGCCCTCTGAACCCCCTTTTCCTACGCCGCTGTCCCTCTTAACATTTATAAATAGAGGGGAACTAAGCAGTATGGGAGGGAGAGAAAAAAATCTTTAAAACCCACTTGTTGTGTTTAAATCAGTACAAGAATACAGACATGACACTAAATCAATTTTTATCAAGAACTCTGAATATTTATGTAAAATCTGTTTTAATTTTTTTTTCCAAACATTTAATAGGTATTTGGTTCCGAAAATTAAAAAAAAAGTTAATTTTAAAAAATGATTGCCTAAAGAAATCAGTTTTGTAAATTGCTGCATATAAATTACAAATTTCATTCAGGATCACAGAAACAACGTAAAAAAATTTGAAGAATCAGAAACGCAAAGGATTGTGAATAAAATGCAGTTTTCGTCAAATAATATCTAAAAATCTGAAAAATTTGAAGAGTTGAAGGGAAAAAAAGGTGTCTAAATTGGATTTCCTGCACCACACAATTTGCTGAAACAGTTTCAAAATATTTACTTTGAATTTCAATATTTTTTTTACTTAGAACTACTCCTGAAGTGATCCTTTGAATTTGGCATTTTTCTCAAGATCCTTTTTGAAAATTTCGCGCTCCTTCTCAAAATTGACAATTTTCTTCTGACATCCCCTGACAAATTTGGTCATTTTCTACAGATGATTGATGAAATTTATATTTTCGGTGACTATTTGTTGAAATTTCTGTTATGTCCAAATGATCTGCGAGTCCAAATTTTGGTGCTGAAAATTAATTTTTTAGAATTTTTAAAATTGAGCACATTATTTTTTTAAATGTAAAATTTGGAATAGAATTGCCTTTTTTTCTCTGTAGAAAATAGTAAGAAACTTGTCAATTGATCGCTGGAAAAATTGTGAAATTTTTTCATTGTTGCAAAACATAGTGAATTTTAATGATCTTTCACAGTAAAGAAATTTCAAAATCGTAAAGGGCAAAATTAACATTAGCCACAGGGCTAGTAAATGAAAAAAAGTGGCCAATGAAAAATTGTCTATTGGCGGCCACTTTTTTACAAGCGAGAATACAATTTATTTACATTTCATGAACAATTCTACTTTTTTAGGTTCTAATATATTTATGTAAACATAAAGGTTGAAATTCGCGGTCGCCACCTGCCACATGGCGACTAAATGTAAAAAATTCCTATTCTACATTCTTCTATATTCTTTTATATCTTAACATTGGAAGTTGATTATACAGTAGACTCTCTCAAATCGGTACATAATTATAGGTGTCAACAATGAAACTTTCAGGCACCTTTATAACTTAATCATTTTTAAAAACTATCGAATTTTATTTCAGTTTACTTATTTCATCATTTTACCATATTGCAAGAATTCATTATGTTGATTGTACTACATTTGAATTATTTCAAAGTGTAAACAAAAGTGATAAGAAAAATTCCTAAATCCACACAACCTCCGGTCCACTTCTGATTTCAGGAAGTCTACTGTATTAGAAGATAAAATAATTGTAATTTCTGGTTTTATTTGGATTATTTTTCTTAATTATGTTTTTTCTTTTATTCTAGCTTTACACTTTCATTATAAGATTCATAATGGCAGGGTAAGATAAAGCATCTATTTTCTTTTTTATATTAAAAAGTCTATACAACTATGATTTTTATCAGTATTATTGTTGTGATAATTTTGATTATTTCTATGTTGAAATCCAAACTCTCAAGACGACAAAAAGATAGAAAGTTAAAAAAAAGCTGTTGAAGAGCATCTAAATGAAATAAGACAACATCAATCGAATCTGCATAAAAATGGCCAACCTGGTACATCAGATGTTGATATATCTGGAATTGCAGAAATAATCAGCATGCATGATAGCTCAGAAGAAATGTACGATAGTTCTAAGGATGATTATTATCCCAGTTCAAGTAGCATTTCAGATTCAGATAGTGATTATAGTGATTTGGATGATAGTGATTTTGAAATCTCTATTGAAGTACCATCTACAAAAAAATTAGATCCTCAAATTAAACCCTGTTTGGCTTATGAGTTGAAAATTTGTTTCATAAAACATGGAGTTACCCATAAATGCGTAAATGATCTTTTGGAGATTTTACGAAAGCATCATGACTTACCTAAAGATGCCAGAACACTCTTAGGTACTCCAGTAACCATCGCAACTAAAAATTTGGCCGATGGTCAGTATATTCATTTTGGCATTCGTTGTGGCTTGGAACATTTGAAATCGCATCTAGAATCACTTGTTATTAGGCTATCATTTAATATTGATGGTTTACCTCTGTTTAAGAGTTCCTCTCAGCAAATATGGCCCATATTCTGCTTAGTGAATAATATTTCACAATCAAGGCCATTTGTAATTGGGATTTTTTGTGGAAACAGTAAACCCACCAATGTCTCTGCATATTTGCAGGATTTTATTAACGATTTAAAAGTATTACTTGCGAAACAAGTAATTGGCGGAAAGCTTTATGAAATATATATAGATTCATTTCTATGTGATGCTCCAGCTCGTGCATTCATAAAATGCGTAAAAAGTCACAACGGATATTTCGGGTGCGAGAGATGCTCCCAAAAAGGATTGTGGTTAAGGCGGATGACCTTTCCAGAAATAAATTCGGCTAAAAGAGAAAGCAGTGATTTTTTGCAGAATTTTTCGAATTCTAATGAACATATTATAGCATTCTCTCCATTACTTGAGCTTAATATAGACCTTGTGTCTATGTTCCCATTGGAATACATGCATCTGGTATGTTTAGGGGTCGTTAGGAAAATGGTTTTGTTATGGTACAAAGGTCCTCTTCCTATACGTTTAAGTAGTGCTGCCAAATTAAACATTAATCAACATTTATCGGAGTGTTCTACATATTCACCTGTTGAGTTTCAGCGAAAAACCAGAGAATTATTATATGTTGAGCGCTGGAAAGCAACTGAATTTAGATCCTTCTTATTATATACTGGACCTGTAGTATTAAAAGACATTTTGGAACCTGACTTTTTCAATCATTTTGTATGTTTGCATATTGCGATCAGGATACTGTTAAGTGAAAAATTAATGGAAGATTATCTGGAGTATGGTTCTGAACTATTATGCTATTTTGTTAAACATTCTACTACACTTCATGGAGAAGAATTTTTAGTGTATAATACACATTCTCTTTTACATTTGATTGATGATGCACGCAAGTTTGGCACTTTAAATAAAATAAGTGCCTTCCCCTTTGAGAGCTATTTGGGAAAAATTAAACGATTGCTCCGAACGCCACATAAACCACTACAACAGATATGTAAGAGGCTGATTGAAAATAATAACATATATAATTCTAAACCCCTGAACAATAACAATGAATTAATTCCAATAGCTTCATCTTCACATACTAATGGCCCAACACTCAACTGTAATGGCATACAATACAAAGAAATTTCAGGATATAATTTTACACTAAAAGTTGACTCTGGTAACAACTGTATGATGTTAAAAAACCAAAAAATTATTTTGGCACAAAATTTTATATATGATAAGAATGAATTATTTGTTATTGGCCGAGAATTTTCATGTAAAACTTCTTTTTATAATGTACCTTGTAATTCGAGTATTTTTGGAATATACTCCGTATCACATTTATTGCCTTTGAATTATTGGTCGACTAATGAGTTTTTATGTAAAGGTATTCTTTTGCCATATAAGCAATCGTATGTATTTCTTCCACTTCTGCATTGTTATGATAATTTTTTTTAATCTTAATTATTCTTAATCTTATTTAATCTTAAAATTTAACTAGTTATTTTGTGTTTTGTGATGTCTTTTTATTGAATAGTATTTAAATAAAATACTTCTATGAAAATGTATTCATTATAATTATTAAATTTACATTTGATTCTAAATATATTTATTCATGTGTGATTTGGAAGTAGGGGTGGAGATTGAATTACATTTTGATAAATGTGATATAGAAATTTATCTGTAACATACTTGCCAACTTTTACACTTTTTGATCATTTTTTTTTTCTTTTTTTTCTTTACACTTTTTGGCAAAGTTTCATTTTTATTCCCTAAAATTATGAATTACTTTCTTCTTGCTTTTAATAATGGCAAAAGCTGAATGCATAGAGGACATTGTCAAACGAGTTCAGGTTTCATTGTCAAACCAGACGAGATTAATTTATTAATTGTAAAAATATGTAAAGTAATACATTAAAGAAATGTTCAGATGTTGGTTTAAATATAAAAATTAAATTTAAAAAAATGTACGTCTTTAAATTCGGTTCTTTTTTATAATGGTTATCATATTTTTCTTTCCCAAAACAACCTTTATAATGTTCATAAACTATATTATTCAACAATATGAAAATTTACTTTATAAAGGTTTATGAATGTTTGAGTAAAATAAGATTTGGTTACATGGATCTTGTGCTCTTATGGATAAAAAAAAAAAGTCAATCTCATATTTTACACTTTATCATTTTGAATAGTTGGCATGTTTGTTGTACGCAGAATTTGTTCGAAAATTATTTTTCTTTAAAGGTAACTAAAGATTTAGAATTATGTCTCCTTATTTTAGCAGGAGATTCCTGATTTTCACTCCTGATTTTTGGTATACTTTATCCTTGCTGCAATTCATGGATGAATACTGCAATGCAAGTATACTTCAATAGTATTTTCTGATCAATAGTATTTTCTGTCATAAATTTTAGTTAGATTCATTGATTAAAAATCACTGAATCTTTAAAACTGTGTTATTCTTACTGTATGTATATTGTTTTTCATTATCAGTAATTTCTTCTGGTTAAAATTTATTTAGGAATTTCGTTTTGTGTGTTTATAAGAAACAATTTTCCTCTGAAATGTGTAATTTGAAATTATGTTAAAACATCTTCAGCATTACATGCTGAAGTCCATTTTATGTATCTTAAGACACTTTTCTTACCGCTATGAACTCAGGCATGAAAGTTTTCTGCAAAATTTAAGCTATTCAAGCTGTTTATGAGATCAATGCATGATTCAGGCAAATCCATTAAGAGTGAAATCTGGGAGGGGGGGGAGAATGTCAATACCAAATTCACTTGCTATCACTGGCAATTGGCAGCAATAATTTACTACAACTCGGCTTGTGTGCATCATGTTTCTGCTAGAGGCAGAGCTACTTCTGTGGCACATGCAATAGAGATTTTCCGGAAGAAACGCGAATTTCATTAAAATGTCACTAAAAAGTGCTAATTTTGTCAAAGTGTCATGGGAAAAGAGCGAATTTCGACAAAAGATCGCGGAAAAAGCATGAATTTTGTCAAAGGTCGCTCAAAAAAAAAGTTAATTTTGTCAATTATATTGTGGGAAAAGGGCAAATTTCGTCAAAAGGTCGTGAAAAAAGGTAAGGTAAAGTATCGTGGAAAAAGTACTAATTTCAGTATAGGATAGCTGAAAAAGTGTGAACTTTGACATAAGATTGTGGAAAAAGCACTAATTTTGTCGAAGTAACACGAAAAAACATGAATTTCGTCAAATGATCACTGAAGAAGTGTGAATTTCATCACATGGTCGCGGGAAAAAAGCGAATTTTGACAGTGGATCATGGAAAAAATGTGAACTTCGACATAGGATCACTGAAAAGGTGATTTTTGTCAGTGTTGCGCAAAAAGTTTGAATTTCGTCAAAAGTTCGAGGAAAGAGTGCTACTTTTTTCAAAAGGTTGCAAAAAAAATGCTAATTTTGTCAAAATACTGCAAAAAAGTACAAATTTCGTCAAAGGGTCACGGAGAAGATAAGAATTTTGATAGAGGATTGCGTAAAAATGCGAACTTCGACATAGGATCGTTGAAAAGGCGCAATTTTGTCAGTGTTGTGTAAAAAGCTCAGATTTCGTCAAAAGGTTGTGAAAAGGGAAGGCATAGGAACTCAGAAAAAGTGCGAATTGCAACAAAGGATCGGTGAAAAACTGTGAACTTCGATATAGGATTGCTGAAAAAGCGTTACTTTTGTCAAAGTATCGTGAAGAAGCGCGAATTTCGTCAAATGATCATGGAAAAAGCACAAATTTCGTCAAAGGGTCGAGAAAAAAAAAAGGCGAATTTTGACAGAGGATCTCGAAAAAAAGCAAACTTTGACGTAGGATCGCTGAAAAGCACGTATTTCGACATAGGATCACTTCAAAAACGTGATTTTTGTTGAAGTGTCACGTAAAAAGCTCGAAATTCGTCTAAAGTTAGCTACTTTTTTCAAAGGGTTGCAAAAAAAGTGCTAATTCTGCCAAAGTATTTCGGAAAGGAGGAATTTCATCAAAAGGTCATGGAAAAAGCACTAATTTTGTCAAAGGGTTGGAAGAAAGTTAGGTAAAGAATCGCAGAAAAGCATGAATTTCGACATAGAATCGCTGAAAAAGCACGAACTTTGACATAAGATTGTTGGAAAAGCGCTAATTTTGTCAAAGTACCACGAAAAAGTGCAAATTTCGTCAAAGGGTTGCGGAAGAAATGCGAATTTTGACAGATAATCGCATAAAAAATGCAAACTTCGACTTAGTATCGCTGAAAAGTGTGTATTTCGACATAGGATCGCTGGAAAAGCATGAGTTTTGTCAAAGTGTCGCGGGAAAAAAACTTCAATTTCGTCAAAAGGTCGAGGAAAAATGAGCCTTTCTCAAAGGGTTGCAAAAAATTGCTAATTTTGTCCAAGTATCAGAGAAAAGAACAAATTTCATCAAATGATCGTGAAAAAAAAAACCAGGAATTTTGAGTTTCGAGGAAAAGAAACACGAAACTCGTCGAAAATGCGAATTCTGTCGCAAAAAGAGCGCAAATTTAGTCAAAAGATCACTAAAAAAAGCGTATTTCGTGTGATCGTGGAAAAGCATTTTATTTGATCATTCATTTAATAACTAATCTTTTCATTTCAGATAGAGCTTGAAGAATCACTTTTTCGGAGTTGGTACCTTGCCCTGTTGCAAAGAATTAAAAAAAGTGCGTGATTTATGTCATTTCGAAACGATTTAGAGCAGTCAGTCTTTTTCAAAACGATTACGAGGAATCGTTCCTTTACAGAGTCGTTTCATTTCGGAACGAGTTCTAGGTTTCGAACTTTTAAGGAGTCGTTTCATTTCAGATAGTCTGAGGAATTGTTCCTTTTCAGAGTTGGTGCATTTCGGAGCAATTCCGAGGATTCTATCCTTTTGAGAACGAATAACCTAAGATACGTATACATTTTATGTCCGAAATTATGAATTTATCACAGATTATTTTTTTTTAATTTTCGGAATTTTTTTTTAAAAATATCTCGCTTTGAAAAAATGCGCATAAACGCCGCGGCGTTTCTTCCGAAAATTACGGCACTGAATAATTTTAATTTTTTAGCCCAATTACTGTAGATATTATGCATCACGAAAAAATTTGGTAAATTTGTGTTAAAAATTATGACTAATGGCTTCTAATTTCGAACCCTGGTCAAAAAATACTTTCGTAAGAGGTGTATAGCCTGCATACTATACACCGATGCATCTCCGTGGGTTATACACAGGGTGCGGGCTATACACCCGAAAATACGGTAATTTATAATTTGTGATAAAAAATACTTTTTTACAATTCTATGAGCTTGATTTCCAAATTTGATATCTTTCTTATGTTATGAATAATTACTATCTGAATTTTATGGTATTTTTTAGACTTAAATTGTAAGTTTTTAGTTGTCAAATCATGATTTTTGTTTATTTTTGTGTTTCTAATGAATTAGTTTTCAAATTTTTGTTCTGTATAGAAGTTTGGATCCCATTTATATTTCTGTAAAACTGCTTATACTATATAATTTGTATATTTTATTTGGTTTAAATAAAAATTTACTTTTAATTGTATAAGTACAATGTTATTAAGTTTTAAAGCATAGCTTTTCTCCTATCTGAGTTGTGTTGGCAAAAAATCCAGCCAACCTTTTGGCTAACAGATAACGGTTTTTTATAAGAAAGATTTTACTTAATTCCATCATAAATTTTTGAACTTTTCATTCAAATATTGATATTTTGTTCAGCATTAGTCTGATCCTGCTTGTGTAGTTTGTAACCAATTTATAAACTTCAAGTCATTGTTTTGTATATATTTTTTAAACAGTAATTTGATTGTAATAATGCAATCAAAATTATAATGGATGCTTGCAATACACTATAACATTAAAAACAAGAACATTTTTTTAAAATGATTAAAAATTAAGCCTGGGAAAAATGGAATTAAATATTTTTTTTTCTTTCTAATTAAGCTTTCTAATGAAACTTTCATCTTGCCCTTTTGTGAGATTTTTTGGAGACTGTCTTACCTTTTTGTTACTTTAAGGTAAGAGCACAATCGCCTCATTTAGCTCATGTCTGAAATTCTAAAATAGACAAAATTAGATTTGCATTTTAAAATGCAAGTGGTCTGTTCAAGTCATCTCTTTATGGAAAAATCTGAAAACCAGATTTTAGCAGTTGATTCATAGGCTTGCCATTGTGTTCCTGTTCACAATATTCAAATGTTTTGATACCTTTGAATGTAGGTAAAAACAATGTTTAATCTATGAATTAATCGTTAAAATGCTCAAATTTTGTTGAAAGATCGTGGAAAATACTCGCATTTTATCAATAGATTGTGGAAAATACTCGTTTTCTCAAAAGATTGTAGAAAATGCTTGCATTTTGTCGAAAGATCATGTGAAAGTATGTGAATTTTCTCAAAAGACCGAGGAAAATATCTTTTTTTTTTGCAGGAAAAATCTCAAATTTTCAATAATATGACTAAAAGCAGTCCCAACTATATTTAATCCAGCTTGAACAAGCTTATTACTTTAAATTGTTGATGACATTTCAAGTGGTAATCATTGATTGAAATACTGTACTGTCAAATACAAATCTTATTGTGCATGGCAGTTTTGTACAAAATTTTCATTTGGTTCAAATTTACAAATTGCCACCCTCCCTCACTTCTTTTTAGATACATGTTAGTTACAAAATTTCACTTGCTATTTAGCAAAATAAATATAGAAAACAAATGTAGAAAAAATGCATCAATCGGAACGCATTTTAGATTCTAAGAAAGAAGCCATACTTTATTTTGAGAATGTATGCTTTTGTTACAAATAAATCCCTAATATTTTTTTTTTATCAAAATGAGGTTGATAGTATACATTTAGTGCCCCTTCACTTTCTACCTTTACTCTTCACATAATTGTGGGTGACAGAAAATATACTATTTGAGAATAAGAAGCAATTTTCAATTTGGCTTAAAATGAACTTTAAAGTATTTTACTGATAAAAAAAGGTTTTGTTGAATTTAAACTATGCCACAAGTTAGCAAGTATAGAAGTTTGCATTTATCTTGAAATGATCCCATAGTTTTAATTTTGTGAATGTATTTAAAAAAATGGTTTTTAAATTTGTTAATTATGGGGTTAAATTTGTTAATTATGTTATTTATATGTTTATTACTTTTGTTTTCATGTTAGGTGCAATGTGTTTGTTTCTAATTTATGTTGATACGTATCAAAGCATGCACTAAATTGAATATCTTTCTGTGTTTGTGTGCAAAATGAAATTCTATGATTTTCATTTCTCCTCGCCCCTTTCTAGATTTTACGTCGTTAAATTTCCATTGGAGAATTTTGTGCAATTGGTTCCACGTAGCTGGGTAAAAGAGGAAAATGGAAAAATTGTTTGTGCATGGCCACCTTATAGGAACATTACAAAACTACAAAATGCAATTATGAATCATGAAACCCCTAAATCTTCATGGCAAATGGTATGCAGCTGATATTATGAAAGAAACTTGTAAGTATTTTTCTTTTTTCTTAATTATAAATGTTTTAGATGGATTTAAAAAGTCTCTCAAAGTGACCTCTCTTAAATAAATGTAAATTAAAATTTATTAAATCTCTTATAAGAATCTGACATTATACATCTGACACCAATCATTTCGGATAAATGATTCTGTACTGTAATTATTAAATTTTAAGGAAGTGGGGGAATTGGATGAGTTAATATCCTACCTGAAAAAATATATAAAAAATCAGTGTCTTTAAAAATTCCATTTTAATTATCAATTTGACAGATTTATCATTTGTAAGTTTAATAATCCAAAGTTTTATAATTTTTATACTTTAATTTTGATAATGTCAAAATTGTTCAGTGACAGCACTCTATATTTATTCATAAATGTAGAAATAGATTCCTGAATGTATATTTAAGAAAGTACATTTTAAAAGCCTATTTTGTATTCGTAAAATTACTATTTGATGTATGTTTGCTTTTTGTTTTCAGGCGATTACAAACGAGGACTTGAGTATGAAATAGAGGTGACGTACAAATCAAATCTTGACACAGAGGCAGAAGACACTAGCACAGAAAAGAAAAAAAAAGACAAAAGACAAAAAAGGAAAAAAATTATTAGCAGTAGAAATCATGATTCATCAGAAGATGATGAAATAAATAGCAGCCTTCCTCCTTTCCCCAAAATTAAAAAGTCCACCAAACCAAATTCTCTGAATGTTGCTTCCACCTCTAATAATTCTCTGCCTGTTGCTTCCACCTCTAATAATTCTCTGCCTGTTGCTTCCACCTCTAATAATTCTCTGCCTGTTGCTTCCACCTCTAATTCTCATCTGCCTGTTGCTTCCACCTCTAATTCTCATTTGCCTTTTGCTTCCACCTCTAATTCTCATTTGCCTTTTGCTTCCACGTCTAATTCTCATTTGCCTTTTGCTTCCACGTCTAATTCTCATTTGCCTTTTGCTTCCACGTCTAATTCTCATTTGCCTGTTGTTCCATTGTAATCATTCTCCTGATCTGCCTGTTGCTGTCTCATCATTTCAATCTCCTCTTGTACAGAAAGACTCTCTGACAGATGCTACCTCAGTACGGAGTAAAGATGACAGTAAGTTATTTAATGTTTTTGCATTACTTTGATAATATTTTTCATCCAATGAGTAGCTCTCATGGATGCAATTCTTCATTCACACAACTTATTTCAGTCTAAAGAAATTTGATTAATTGTAAATTCACACACTTAGGGATGGAGGGTTTGGCAGATTATTTATTTTTACAGATTAGAGATCATCCCTTTGTTTACAGTTCATTTTTGAAGGTTTGACTGTAAATTAGAAACATTTGCTCATTAAGTACAATGGGAAGGGCGAAACAATGCAAGAGTTGTTGATTGTATTTAACAACTAAGATTAAAAGAATTTTACATTTATACAATAAAAATTACATTTACATAACAAAGTGATAGTTTTAGTTTGATGTCAATAACTTTTTCCTGCAGTCTATGAACATTATTTCCTGCACACAGATAAGGTTTTGTTACTCAACAAAATTTAAATATTGATATACAATTTATATTTAAATATTTATTCATTGGAAAATTGTTTTTTTTTTTAAATATGTACCAAATTTAACTTTGAGATTAATTTATGACAATTCTCTTTGTTTACATTCCAATACCTTGTGCAGATAATATACATTGGCAGATTTCACAGGGTTAGCTGTACTTAAAGAACAACTATTTTACTATCAAGAAATATTAATTAAAAAGCACTTGAAAGCACAACTTCAAAGCCTTATTTTTACCATACAAAAAATAATTAAACCTTGCAAGTTAAAAAAAAAAAATGCAGTTGGCAATATTTGCATCCAGCTAACATAAAAATATGAAGAATTCTTCTGGCAAGATTTGTTTCATACAAAAAAATAATTTTTATTTTTTGATTAAATTAAAAACTTTTACATATAAAAAGCAATAGAATTAGTTAGTAGATAATATATGAAATGATGGCAATAGAACAATATTTAGTGACTTATTTGTGCTTTGCTTACATTAAAGTACCAATCCTGTGGAATTTTCAGATTTGCACATGCGATTCATATACAAAATGCTCATGCTGCCTGTTTAATAATTTCATGTTATAAACAGGCCAGCTAAGATTTAAAAACATGTATATTAAGAAATGGTAAAACTTTTTTTTTTCTATTGATAAAGGTTATATTTATTTTTGAAAATTTAAATTGCAGGTTTTCATTTGCGAAAAATTTTTCGCAAGTTAGAATCCATGCATTCTGACTTAAAGGACATGATGGATGGAATGAAAACTAAAAACTGTCATTCACTCCCACAGCTCCCACCTAGTTGTCCAAAGCTCCCATGTGAAAGCCCGGAAGATTTGGCTAACTTAGAACGCATTTTGCAAGATGAAAGTGTTTTTACCAGCATTGTAAGTTAATTCTTTATGGTTGTATATTGTTTTGGCTGTGAAATCTTTAAAATTTATTTAAATGGAGCAGTTATTTTATTTTCACTAATTAGAATATTTTAAAGTTTTTTGATGCTTGAAGCTTTCTTGATGCTTTAATAATTTGTAATGGAACACTAAGCAATATGAGACAAGCTTATTTTTCAAATGTCCTAAAATTAGACCAATAAATTTAAAAAGGATCGTAGGCATAAAATTTGCCAAATAACATGGGGTCACAAATCCCATATTAAATGACAAATGCAGAGTGTTTCATCCTTTAATTTTTTATGAAGTTACCGCAAACTTCATTTCAAGTGAAACACTTTGTGACTAAATAAGTGGATTTGTGACCATGTTTTATAGTAATTTTTTCCTATGTGTGAAGCCCATTGTTTCTTTAATTTTTTTTATTTTAATTTCATAACATCCTGATTAGAGACAGCAATCTCGATTTAAAAAGAAAAAAAATGCCTAATAGATGTACATGTAAGTTTTAGGTATGACAATAAGTTTTGGCTATTGTTAATTAAAAGGGATAAAAGTGAATTTCATTTACAAGGTAATCTTGACAGATTTATTTACAAGCAGTGCAAGTACAGGTCCGTGGGTTTTTAATTTTGTCTCTAAAATCTCTTTACATAAGAAATTCCTAAAGTTCTTAATTTTTTTTCTTTTTCAGATTTTTCAAAATTAAATCATGAAAATTTACGTCTGAAATAGACTTAAGAGCCCACAATAGTCACAGAAAAATTACTCAAAAAGACCCGGATGACCATGTAAAATCTATGGGAGCGTTCTTTTCGAATATCTCGCTCCAATTTTAATATTTTTGCATGATTTTTTTGCACAAGATAGCTGAGGGCAATCCACAACCGGGCTAGTTTTTACTTTTTCAATTTTTGTTTCAGATTTTCTTTAAAAAATTACTTTAACTTTCGAAACCGGTTTAAACCGGTTCTGAAACTGAAACTATCGTCATATAAAAAATATATAAACGAAATCGAAAAAGTAAAAACTAGCCCGGTTGTGGATCGCCCTCAGCTATCTTGTGCAAAAAAATCATGCAAAAATATTAAAATTTGAGCGAGATATTAGAAAAGAACGCTCCCATAGACTTTACATGGTCATCCGGGTCTTTTTGTGTAGTTTTCCTGTGACTATTGTGGGCTCTTAATGAAAAACTGTAGAAAGTAAAAACTTATATTGCCTCCTTTGCTTGAGTCTAGAACAAAATTGCTAAATTTTGACAAAAGTTGGCTATAGATAGCAAAATCGGTATCTTCTTAGATGAGGGGGAAATTTACAAGCTCAGTCAATGAGGCTTGAGATTGACTATAATGGATTTATTTTGAACAACATGTGTTCTTGTGAAACAGGCAAATGAGAAAACTAAAATACTCAAACTTCTGTCTGTTTTTACAGTTATTTATGGTAGTGTGGATGAAAGTGAAGATTTTGATTCAAATCTCAGACTTGCCAAGTCTCCCGATTTTAGCAGGAGACTCCAGATTTTTAATCATTCTCCCAATCTCCTGCTCATCTACTAATTTTTTCCGATTTTTCGCTTTTCTGCAAATTTTTCCCGGTTTTCTACGATGTATGAAAATTTTGTCATCTTCGTTTCCCGTTATTATATAAAATAGAACCAGCCAACCAATTTATCATAACGATTGAAGCCAGAAAACCACTTCTCTTCAATGATTGGTTAGTGGGTTTGACATCACATCGTGAGGAGGTGTGGTTATGGCGCAACCGCCCAATAAACGTGAAGTGTCGCGGGTTTCAATAGATAAATAGTATAAGCTATTGTTATGATTGTGTTAGCTGCTATTTTGAATGTTGTCGATCACTTGGAGAAAAATCGCATTTAATTTTTTATTTCGTGATATGTTTTGCAATTTTTTTATGAATTCGTGAATATGGCATCAAAAAAGAAATATGATGCATCTTATCAGTCTTCGTTTACCGAAGAATTTGAACACATCGTGCTGCCATCAGAAGGAAGTTTATACGTTGCGGATTTAAGACGGCTATAAAGAAATATAAAGCTGCTCACCGGGCCCATAGGGGTCTAAACAACAAGAAAGTTTATACGCCAGATGTTCTTTTGATTTTAAAATTTCGCATGGTGGCAGAGCTGATGTTGTAAAGCATATTGGAACAAAAAAGCATCTGGAAAATGTAAAACGATCTAAATTGACTAAAAAACTTTCATTTTCTGTTGATGAAACAGATCAACGTACTATTAAAGCGGAATGCCTTTTTACTTCATTTTTATTGGAGCACAATATACTGCTGAGCGGTTCCGATCATGCTTCCTCACTTTTTTAAAAAATGTTCCCGGACAATGATGGACAATAAAACAATATCCTGATTTCTATGCAAAAATCTCCAGATTTTTGACTTTTAGAGGTTGGCAAGTCTGAAATCTAATTCTTTTTGAAGAATAAATCTCCATGGGGGGGGGGGGGTTAAAAGTGATACTAAATACCAGATAATGTTAAAAAATATGAAATAAGAATTTTAGAATTGAACATTTTTTATAAAATAAATTTTGTGGTCACAATATTCATTGACCATTATGTGAAGTTATGTTAACTTTGGATTTAAAGAACTGTCAACCATTACTTTGTAAATGTTAGTCTTTTTTGCTTCTCCCAAATGAGATTAGCAAAACAGGTTTCTGTTTTTAAGTGTTAAATACAAAATATATCATTAAGATGAATTGTCACATTACATTCAAATAAATGATTCTTGTACTTGTATTTTTTTAAGTTGAATAATATAAAACTGTCCTTATTTTTTTTTCACCTTTCAGTGTAATTATCTCAGCACCATTGGTGGCAGCTGTGTAAAAGACTCCACAAGACGAGTTTTACAGCAATTAATGTCCAATGCTTTATCTCTGAACTATAACTGGAAGGGGACCAGAGGAATAAAACTTGGATTTGCAACCTTCACACTGATAACAAAATTGACTTTAGGTATTTTTTTTCCTTTGGTTACATTTATTTTAGCACAAAAAAGGCCTCTAGGCAGGTAATTTTCCTATGTAGGTACTTGCTCTAAGACCACAATTATTGAATCACTGATTGGCAGAATGCTGTGCAGATTTCATTGAAATTGTAGGGAGGATAGCCTCTGTAGCCAATGGAACGGTGTACAATATCTCTTTTTCTGTACTGAGTGAAATTTTATTTTAAATTAAATGCTTGTACACCTTCCATTAGTTAATGGATTACTTTTCCAAAGATTCTGTGTATATATGTATAATTAATTTTCTGTGAATTTTAATAAAAACATGCTTTTTTTATTTCTTTACAATTATATATATTTATTGCTAAACCACAGATTTAATGACTGTCTAGCTTCTGCCTTGGTGGCTAAATATTCAGAGTGCATATGTAATATACTCATTGTGATATTTGCTTGATGTTAAGCACGATATGATAACTTGGCTATTTTATTTATAATTTTTTTTTTCAAATTTACATATGTTTTTTTTCCTTATAGTTATTAGCTTTCTAAGTGTGATAGTCATACCTTTAAATTATGTTTCTTATTATATTTCGCTTTTTATAACTTATTTGAATATAACAGAATTACAATGTAATAATTAAAACATACAATTCAATGACACAAACAGTCATTTATTACATAAATTGTATCTTAATTTATTTTTGAAATATTAATTTTTTTGTAGTTTCTAATGCCATTTTTCTAATTGTGGCAAGAAAAGTATTCCTTTTTTTTTTTTTTTTTTTTTTTTTTTTTAAGCAAGGAGGAAATAGCCCGAAAAAAGCAAATTACTGTATCTTTACCATTTGCCCATTAAATGTGGAAAAAATTGAAATTAAAATACATGTAGTGTCAAGAATATTTTGTAATGAAACCCCAGTGCATTTTGGTTTCATTTACAAAATTTCATTAACACTTAAAAGAATATAGTTTACTATGTTTCAGCTAATTGCATTGAGATTTCAAGTTTTGAATTAAATGATTTCAAAATGATCAAACTTTTTTTAAAAAATTGAATTCAGATATGAAAGATGTATATGTAAATTTTGACGTGGTGAAAATAATGCTGGCTTTATGGTTTCACGAGGGGAGGGAGGAAATCTAAGTCAAAAAGTTGCAACTAATTTTGTTAGTTCATTATACATATTGATGAATTGGTTCCTTCTGAAACATTTTCTTTCACAGAAATTAGCTTGGTTCTATCTTGTTCTAAGTTTAAAAGAATATATGCTGTGTACATAAACGTTTTAAAGCATTTTTTCTTCTTCAATAGGTGCAGTGAGGAACAACCCATCTTCAACTTTAGCAACAGAGGTAGAGGTAAACAATGTTATTAAGACTTGGTTAATGCACGCCAAGGATCGAGAAGGAGGAAGGAATGCTCGAGCTATTACTTCTAATGGAGGAAATTAATTCTGAAATTATTTGTACTAAATTGTAATTTGTTTGTAATAAAGCTTATTTCAATTTATGTTTTGTAATTTACTATTTAAAATATCACAAGTTTGTCGTTAATCTGGAATGTCAAGAAAATTTTTGAAGCAAAAGTTATATGTACCATTAATTTTTTGAGGGGGGGGGGATAATGCAGAAATTAAACATAAAAAATTAAGGAACAAGTTACTTAAAACACATTGTAAAAGCTAATGAAATTTGAAGAACTGCTGAATTTGAAAATTGATTACTTGAAAAGAAAGACTTGAGGTAACCCAAACATAAAAAAGTTTCTTAATTTAAGAAATAAAATTTCTAGAGACATATTTGCAGGATGCAAACAATGAAATTAATAGTTCATACATTTTAAATACATTTAGGCTTTTATTTTTTACTCTAATGAAAAGTTTTTTCTCATTTTTTGTTAGACTCATTGTGCAGGATCACTGGAAAACAACTTTTGTCTTTTTGCCATTTTTAAAGGATTTTATTTTTAAACAAGAATTGTAAGTGGTGATTTATGGTTCTTTAGAGTAAATTAACTACACATAAAACAATGTCATGGAGTATTTAAGATTAATACTTATTTATATCCAGAAAGAAAATTATTCTGTGAAATTTTATTATTAACATTTTTCTGCTGTATGGTCTGGCTTGAGCTTTAAAACTTTGTCTCTTGTGTAAGTTATTTGCATTTGATCCTACATATCCATCCCTCTTGGGGGGAAAATATTTCATTAAGGAGAATATATGTATATATACAGTAAATCTTGTAACAATAAAGGAAGGCAAAATCCTTTACTCAATACACTTTTAAATTACAAATATTTGTACATTTTACATCTGAATAACAAATTTTGTTCTTAGAGGTGTCTGTTACTATTTTCAGGAAGCAATTGATATAATATAAAGAAAGCATAATATAGAATTTATTGTACTATCCGATTTGGAAGAAGCTGACAAAAAGTTAAATAATAAACTAAGTTGTATGCAAAATTATTTCATGGAGCAACTCTAAACATGCTAATTACAAGACAAGAAAAAGTTTCATTGAATAAATTTATGAAAAATAGGTTCTAAAGTATTGAAATATATACACAAAAAATGCACTTGATGTTTTCATAAATTCTCATAAATAAAATATCGAAAGAGGGGGTGAGGGAAAGTATTTTTTTAGAATTTTAAATTTAACTTAAGTAATAAATACTGGTTTTGTAATTCACTCCTCCTGCTCCAGAAAAAAAAAATTAGAATAAAAGTAAAATTCCCATAATGTGGAAATATCCAACTTTTCAAATTAAATTTTAATATTTTTGTAAATCAGTTTGATTGGAAAAAAATGCTTTATGGGAATAATACGAAGTATGGAGCAATATAATTCGCCCCCCCCCTTTCGAATAAATAAATTTTAAATTTCCATAGAACGGTTATAAAAAATACCTATGACCTAATTTAGCACCTAAAGTTTCAGTGTATACATATTTCTTAAAATCAGAAGTCTAAAATTGCCTTAATTTTTATCGGAACCAACCAACCAATAATTCATCGGTATCTCATCAAAAAATGCTTGATTACTCCTCGTAATGTCATCGTACATTCATCATCATAAAATTTTACTCCTCGGGGTTTCATCACCTTTTTTTCTAAAATTCATCGGGTTACGATCATCCTTAGATCTAAGGCCAATGAGACATTTCTGAGTAATTGCCGATGAAAGTCATCCAAATCCGATGAGATTATGGTAATCGGCCGCTGTTCGTGTGATCGGAAATCGATAAAAGGCCATTCAGAGGCCAGATTAATTTTGCTACTAGGGAAGCAGGTACATTAAAAGAAAATTGGTATATATTTTTAAATAAGCCATAATAGTAATTATAATAAGACTACATCAAAAATTATCAAAGAAAAATAAAGAAATACACTTTTTATCTATAGATGTATTAATTAATGCCTCAGAATATAAAGTCATTGAAAAGATGTAATACAATTTTCTTTTAACTTAAAACTATATTGTTACATGTTCCTCTGAAATGTGCTTTTGAAGCTGCTTCAAACGAATAAAGAACTTTAAATAGTGTGTCCCATTATCTTATTCCCTATGGAAATACATCTTAAGATTTTTTTATTTTTAAAGATCTTTGATTTTCGTAGAAAAATTAGGATTTTTATTTTATATTCAGTTTCCTTTATTCACGAAAAAAATGTTTAAATTTTAAGAAAATACTAAAATGACGATGCTTGAAAATTTGAATTATTTTAAAATGTCATTTGGAATTATTCCTAGAGTTTTTTTCATTGGAAAATAATTGAATTTTACTATCGGGAGAATAATTTTCTATACAACAATTTGTACATGTCTAGAAACTTAAAAACGCCATCACCGGCAAAATTGAATAAAAACAATTTTAGACTCGCTAAATGACATAAAATTTATTACTTAGGTTTATAGCAATTACTTATAATTATTACATGTTGAAAAACTTATAACATATAAGATTTAGAATAATGTTTTAATTTGGATAGAATCAACGCATCTTACTTGCTCTAATTAAATAACTGCAAATAAAATGTCAATATTGCAAATAAAATGTCAAAGTTCTCATGTACACTGCATAACACGAGGCCTCTCACAGTATTTATTTGCCAACAAGTGAATCTATTCAAGACATCATCATCATCATCATTATTATTATTATTATTATTATTATTATTATTATTATTATTATTATTATTTTAGTTTAAATAATATTTTTTTTTCTATTGACATTGATTTTTTTCTTCAATGCTTAAGATAACTAAATATAAATGTGTGTTTTTATTTTTTTTATATTACAATAATATGCGATAATATATATAGAGAATAACGACATCTCTCTAAACGAAATATAACCATAATGATATTCTTAACTTTTGCACACAATTTTTTTTAGCCCAGTAAGTATGGCGGAAAATTAAGTGTGGGTGATAACCAGCTAACGAAAATTTGATTATTTGATAATCTACCCTATATAGAATCGACCTATATCTAAAATTATAGGTCGAACATTTTAGAACATTTGGTATAACATTTGGTAACCGTTTTAGGTAAAAACGTGAAATTCGAGAACATAAATATACTAAAAAAAAAAAAAAATAATAACAATAATAATACTAATTAAACATGTGTTTCAGCGTTACTAAAAATTCACCCTCTACGGATCTTAAATAAAGAATGATCGAAAATTTAAGTACCTTTTGGAATATCTAAACCTGTCGTTTTAATATGGATCATGAAATTTCAGGAATAATGGTCTGTTAAAAAAATAGCTAAAATGTATTTTAGTGATTTTAGAAATTCCATTCTTAAGAGTTTAAAAGGACGGGGTTCGAAAATTTTAGAAAATGTTTCGTAACGTGATAAAAAAACCTGTTAAAAGAAATATCTAAATATTATCTAAAAAAAAACACAAATCCATTAAAAAATATTTAAACAAGTATTTTCCCAATTTTACACATTACCTCGGAGAATTAAAATTAAATTCAAAACATTGACGTCATTTTTCCATACCTTAATAACCACTAAATGAAATTGCAGAAAAAAATCCTCTTAAATAGTTATACATGGATTTTTTATTTATTTTATTATTTTTTATTACTTTTTATTTATTTATTTTTACATTTAGCCCTTAATAAGCCCCTCGCGGACATTAAATTCCGATACCGATAGGTTGGCTGTCCACTAAAGTGGAGCGGGGGCAAAACATTTAGGATATTGAGCTATATTTCAACAGCCATTTTATGTTAAAGCGAGAAATTCAGATTATATATATATATATACATATACCGGGTGTCTAGTAAATGACTGACCCATTTTGAATGTAAATAACAAAAAAACTGCTTGAGATAAAAATGCGCGGCTTGCTGTATTGTTATTAGAATAGAAATAAATTTTAAAATATGCACTTTGTTAGTGTAATATAATAATATTTAAAATAATATCTCAGTCTCAAGACTGAGGAGGGGAAGTAAAAGACAGATGGTTCAATCACAAATATTATTTTAAATCACTTTCCAACCAACGTACCCTATTTCTGAAGCTGATTCGAGAGTCGATTCAACATATAGATTCAGATTCGACAACATATAGATTCAGATTCAGCCGAAAATCTCATATTTATGAAAATTAGAGTCATGTCTGTATTCAAACAGCCTGTTACCGCCAGCGCGATATTTTTTTCGAAAATTTGAACTATGTTAACAAAGTACATGTTTAAAAATTTATTTATTTTCTAATAACAATACCGCAAATCGCGCATTATTATCTCAAACCGTTTATTTGATATTTTAGTTCAAAATGGTTCAGTTATTTACCGGACACCCGGTATATACATATACATACATATATATATATATATAAAGAAAAAAATTAATTTGTATTTTCAGGGAATTTCGACCCTTACCCTCTCTAGGAGATTAAAGAGAAGGTCGGAATTTTTAGGTCGTTTCGTAACATCCCAGTAATAGTTTCAGTCAGAGTCATGAATTTTACGATAACGTATTCACTAAAACATATATAACTGTGCATTTTATCGATTTTAGAATTGTCGCGTAAGGGTGTTCACCAGGATGGTCGTCCGTTTTAGTTAGAAGCGGGAAATTCAAGATAACAAAGCTACTAATAATAGTTAAGTACGTGTACTTTTGTATTTGGTAGGTATTGCTAGGTATTTTGTCTATATTTTACCGAATAGCGACTTTCAAATGAATAAGATAACATTATACGAATAAGACAACAATTATATATATTTCAATAAATTCTAAGGTTTTTTTTTCATCTTTACTAGATGTATTTAGTTTAATAATGAATAAATAATGTTGATTCCCTAACAATAATTATATATATATATATTTCAATAAATTCTAAGATTTTTTTCTTTTAATTTTCATCCTTACTAGATATATTTAGTTTAAATAATGATTTTTTTAGAGAAATTAATCAGCTTCGAAGGCTGCTAGTTGGTAATAAAGGAATTAGATAGATTTTCCCAATAATAGTGCAAAATTGGCTAAATGTAATTAATTTCACAATTTTTCAATATGTCAGTTAAATATCTTCAACATTTTCCGCTATATAACCAAAGTATAGCTAATAATGACCAAGATGTTTCAAACTTTAACAAACATTATTAAGCTTATGCATTTTCGGTATTGCACACTCTATATGTACATTTTAAATAAAACAACATAACTGTTCAATTAATTTCAGTTTACTTAAATTCACATATTTTTTTACTATGTTATTCTTAACATAATGTATTATAATTCCTATAATATTTATTAATTATGCTGCTGTAGTAACATTATTCCTTGTTAAAAAAATTTAATAATAATGAAATTGGGATTTCAGATAGATTTTGTAAAGTAATATATCAAAATTGACTAAATTCAAAGACTTATATGTTAGTTCAGTAAACCCGGTAAATTTTGTTAATATTTTTGTTATATTTTTTGTTAGAGCCAAATTTGGCCAATAATGGCAAGATTTACTAATATAATCGATATCATGTAATATATTTTCTTTTTCCGTATGTATGTTTGTGTGTCCGGTGGGAGGTTATTTTTAATTTTATCTTCCACATGTCCATGCGTATACATTTTTTTAATGGAACCACACTGCTTACCAATCACTTTCGGTTTACCTAAATTTATTATATGTTTTCTTTAAATTTATTATTTATACAATGTAAACAATTTAATATGAAAGCCAATTATACATAACTTACTTTTATTATTTTATAATAATTTAACTAGATTAAGAATATAATAATAATTTCAAAGATAAATCTGATATTTTTTCTAATATTTTAAATATTCAAAACTGCTTTTATATACTTTTAAAATATGCTTTCCTTACATTTTCTTTTATGACATCAGATAAAGTTTTGGCACGCTGATAAAGTTAAAAAAGACACAGATTTAAGAAAAAGTTTTTCTTATCAGCGAAGGAGCACACGATAGATTGCAGATCAATCATATTGACAACCTTTTGCGAAAGAAAAAAATTTGAAAGGTTTGGTATAAAACATGAAAAAATAAGATAAGTTTACATCTATAATTTTATGTAAATATTAAATAAGAGTAATTATTTAAATCAAACCCATTTTTAAAAACACGTATTACATAAATGTAGAATTTGGGAATCTAAACAATGAAAGGTTCTAGCTTTCCATTAAAAAAATACATGAATTAAGTCATGATGCAATAATTTATACAATTTTAGGACGTTTATATAAATCTTATAAAATATATTTTATATAAGACAAGATCGTATGTTTTGAAGATTTGACGGTGAATAACTTGAAATTTTCATTTATTAAAATCTTGAATTTTTAATTAATTACTTTTAAAATGATTATTGAAATCGTAATAAGTTTCTATTGTATATATTCTTGACAATGGACAGAATATGTAGTAAAATTTGTAGATCATTTGAATTTATTTAGTTGACATTTACATGCAAAATATTTTAGTTAAAATATTTAAAATAAAAAATTCTTATTATTTTTTAAGTATGCTGAGAGTTAAAGTTTATTTTATTATAAAGTACTCAAATGCTAATAATAATAATAGCGATCTTATGGCTTTTTCAACAAATAAAATATACTCTAAAAAATTTCGAACTCCAAACTGCTTCTTTGCTGCTTCGATATGAACTCCTTCTTCTTTTTTCTAAAATAAAGAGGTTAAAAAAAGCTGGCGCAGATATGTTGATTTCGATCTACTTAATTTTTTATCTTTTTGTTTTAACATACATGTCTGAAAATATATAAATAACTTCAAACTTAAATTGTTTTCCAGAAAAATACATTTATAGGGTAAAAAATAATACCTTTAAGATGAAATAAAAATACAAAAAGACAACTTTTGCTGAATTGTGAGAAATAAACTGCAATCCTCTTAACACAATTATAATTTAAAACATATTTAAACTCGTTAATATATGAGAAAAACAAAGTAAAGTACGCATGATAGTAACTGTTATCTGAGCAATATGAGAGGTAAAAGGTAAATTAGATCACCGAGAAAATTCAATATAAAAATAATAAAAATAATATTCGTGAAAAAATTTACTATTTGTTAAAAGATATTGATTGTTTGTTTATTTATTTGATGAGAAATTCTTGAATAATTTGCAGCATAAAAATCCAAGATTTTTTCATAGATGACAAACTTTTGCTTTTTTCCCCAGAATAAAATCGTAAAATTTTCTGGAATAAAAGAAGTTCCAAGAAATGTGAAGAAACAAAAATAATGAATAAAAAACTTTCATGTTTTAATCCACGAACATGTTGCTTCTATATACTTACAAAAACACTTTCCACCAGATAAACTTTCAATGAGTTACAATCAGATATTTTTTATATTATTTTCCATGACTCCTTTGCATCGTTATGATTCGTGATATCTCGATGTTTTCAAAGTTTTATGTTTGCTGTAATCGTAAAATGTACATAATGAGTGCATATAATACATAGTATATAGTACATAGGGAAATAATGTACATAATTGCATCCTAATGAGTAATTAAAAGAAAATGTAAAAAAGTGTAATACCCTCCTCAGTCCTGATGTCGCCTGAAGGCGACATTTAAAAACAGCATTTAAATAAATTTAAATGCATCTAAAATTGTTAAAAATATATTTAGACTTTTTAAATAGAGGTGTTCATGTAAGATGCATCGATGTACAGACTGGAAAAACTTTGGAGATGTTTTATTGTAAATTTAGTTATTTATTTATTTTTATTTATTTATTTATTTTCTTGTAGTGCTACGTAAAATTTGTTTCCGAACTGAGATAAATGCATCGCAGGTCCAGAGAAATACAATCCGTAAATGGAGGTTCGACGAAATATTAATGAATTTCTCTTGGAACACTTGTGTTGAGGTTTTATACAAAAATTTTTTACTTTATGGATGAAAGTTTGTTTTTATTCATAAACTCATAATGTATTCAGATCATGTTACCAAATGTAATTTCACAATCCATCGTAAACAATAACAAAGCAAAGCTTCATGTTTTTTGCAGTGTACACTTTAGGCATATAACTAATAATTTGGCCACCCACTGTAAATATTAATAAGATTTATCGATACATAAAAACGGAAATCTTTAACAAATATGATTGCCTAAGTATCTTTCGAACATTCTTAAGTTTTTTTTTTTTTTTTTTTTTTATGAAAACAAAATCTTGAATGCAATAGCTATAGAAGGTTGATTTACGACAACTCTGTAGGACCATTTTCTTTGCGCCTATTAAAAATTACAGTGTGCCGTAGTACTTCAGTAATATAGCACTAAAGTAACCATGAAAAATCCCCACTGTAATCAATATATTTGTACTCATTTAAAATACTTGAAAGAATAACAATTGGATGAATTATAATATAAATCATTAAAAAGTATAAAATTGTTACTTTCGATGTAAATACTTTGAGGTAATATTTAACACGGTGCTTGTAGACAGAGCGCCATCACCGCTTGGTGATTAACAAAATCTCTTCCTTTAAAGTAAGCGCAAAAAATTTCTTATCTTTTTTATAACAATACAATTTTTTTTTCATAATTGCATTTATTTACAAATAATCTTATTTTTTTACATAGGATTAAAAAGTGCACCCGTTCTTGAACGAGGAAAGAATCAGTGAAAAATAACATGTATTTATCGTAAATAAGTTTGTTATATTAACATAATAAAATGAAAGATTCTCCGGGACGTTGTATAAAAAATATTTATTTGCTTAATAACTCATTTTAACATTATTCTTTCGTGTAATATTTTCGTCGTAAACGAAAAAAAAAATCTGCATAGTATTTTTTAGAACATATAAAAAAGGTAAATACTGTTCAGTTATTCCTTCTTTTTTATTTTGTATGAAATATTTTGTCTATGAATTATATTTTTTCTAAATCAGTTCATAAAAAAATATGTGCAAAATATATTTATTAGTAAGGAATTTTGAATAAAAATGGTACAGCCATGGCCTCGTATGGCCTCGTTAAGTGAAATTTTATCAAATGAAAATATTGAATGCAAAAACTCTTGTGTGATTTTAGAAGTATGTTAGGGAATTTTTATTACGAAATGTAACTGCGTGATTTATCAAACGTTTTAATTATTTATTGAAATAAAAGAGTTTTTACAAAAATAAATAAATAAATAAATAAATAAATAAAAGCGTAAAATTGTGCAAGCGAATTTGGAACTAGTATGTAGTGAAATAGTAAATCATTATTTTACATTATTGTCATATTTTAACTTTTAATATCATAGCAATTGTCTATATAAAGCATTTTTTTTATTTGATTTCGATAGTATGTTACAGTAAATTTGCAGAATAAATCTATCTATTAAGAGGTTTTTAATATTAAATGGAACATGAAATACTATTTTTTTTCGTTTTATTTTGTTTTCAATACCTGGCTTTCAAGCAATTGTTGCTATGGAAACGAGCTCATCCAAAAATGCGTTTTTCTTCATGATGGGTTTATTCCCCATTTCTTCTATTTAAATCGTTGTGATTCAAGAAGGTTAATCATAAATGGTTGAAACTTGGAATATGCCTTTTTAAATTATTTCACTTTAATTATGATTCAGGAGTTTAAAAAATACATATTTAACTTTAAAAATATCATTTAAAAAAATTAAGTTACACCTTTTTTTTAATGTTTACATAGTATTATTTTTCCTAAATTATAATAGTTATAATTAATATTAATCATAGTTATAATTAATATTTTTTTAAATGCTGAGTCGAAATTAAAGCTTATATATTTCTGTTAATTTAAGTGAAAATAAATTGAATTTCTTAAAAAAAATATTTCGAGATATAACAATTTTAATTTACTCCACATTTTAAATAAATTTTATGCTGCACACCTGTTTTTCTTGGATGCGATTATGTTACCGATAAGACTTTGGGGAATACTGTTCCACTCTTCATGAAGTGGAAGCTCCAAGTTTCGAACAATAAAAGAAGACCTTGGTCTCACAGCAATGCGTCGTCCTAGCGTATTCCAAATATGCTCGATCGGATTTAGGTCAGGAGAGTACGCTGGCCATTCCATTCGCTGAATTCTTTCAGCTCAAAGCGTGTTCTCCAGAATACGAGATGTATGTGGTCTGGCATTATCATGCTCGAAAACAAAGGAATATCCATTGGCTGCAGCTTAAGGTATGACATGAGACCTCAGTATCTCATCTGCATACCTTTAGTCCTTCAAAGTAATATTCCGGATGATATGCAATTCCGTACGTTCGCCTATGCTTATTCCACCCCATACCATCAAACAACCTCGTCTGTATTCCGAATGAATGAGGTGGTATTTCGAGTTTCCTCCATACTTAAACACGTCGGGTGTCATGCTCCAGACTGAATAGGGAATCGTCTGTAAACAGCACTTGGCTCCGACAACATTACTCCCAAACTCGATATTCAGCAGCCCATTTTCATTGGGCCGCCCGGTGGTTCGAGGTCAAGGATAAAGCAGACCATTGGCCTACGTGCATAGAGACCTCCCTCATGAAGCCTATTACATACTGTTTGACTGGACACCCTTCATCCTGTTCCCAAGAGTAATTGCCTTGGCAGCTGAGTAGCATTGTCTCTTCAGTTTCAACGAGCTGAAATAATAAGCTAATTCAGTTTCAAGGTTTAAATATAATATGCTATGCTATGGATTTTGGGAAATAACATTATCACGTTATTCAGACATTTTCAAGTCACTGTAAAAAAAAAAAAAAAAAAAAAAAAAAAAAAAAAAAAAAAAGTTGTGAAGTTGAATTTTACATTTAAGGCAGTAAAACAGACGTTTCTGCAAAATCCCGATTTTTTTTTATGGTTTTTGATGAACTTTGATTTGCTTAAGAATTTTTCTTCTTTTGTTTCTTGCTAGGCTTTAAAGTATTAATGAATTGAGCTGGGCCAGTTTTTCCAAACGAACCTCGATATTAAGCAATATATAATAAACAAAAAAATTCATTGAATAAGCAAGTCTTGGTGTTCGAATCCTCAAGCACAAAAAAAGTAAATTAAAGAGCTATGGTTGTTATGCGCCCATTATCCCGTTAAAAATATGTGATTTCGCACAGTGGGCTCTACGCTCCATGGTCGCCATCGTCCCATTAAAAATATTTGGTTTTGTACGGTTGGCTCTGCGCGCCCATAAGATATTTTCTCGTATTTTTTGGTTCATCAGAAGCAGACTTTTACGCAGATTCTGAATATGTAATCAGTTTTTTCCTACTTTAAAAACTGTCTGCATGATGGTTTAAGAAAAAACGCGCAAAAAAAAAAAAAAAGTAATGTAACTTTATAATTTTTCTTTCTTTTCTCTTTTTTCAGCCTTGCAGTTGAACGCAAAAGATGAATGGATACAAAGAACTAAATACCATTCGTGTGCTCTGAATTTATAAAGTACTTAAATTTTATTCAAGTATTCATTATCAGTGTGTGTAATTATATCTCATTTATCCAAGGTCTTTATATTAAAGAAAATTTACTCAAACTAGAATGTCGTAGTCGTTCGAGAAACTTTCCATAACATATAGTGATATAAATGTTCTAACGAAACGTTTCGTTACACAGTTAAGAGGCACGGGGTATAATGAAAATCTTTTATCCGGAATTATGCACGTTCCTACCGAAGCCATGATGAGTTGAGATCCTTATTTTTATTCATTTTATTTGAAAAGAATTAAATATTATTAATGGCCAGAAAGTATGATAGTTATTAAATGATAACAAATCTACTAAATTTACCGACGTATAAGTTCTTTGTGTTTAAATTACAGAATTTCTGCCATTAAAATAATCAAAGGATAATATACTATTACACACATAATGGAAATGGAAAATATTAAAAAAAAGTCGGTAACACTTTTTCTAATTACGCATTTTTATTGAAATATATCGCTATACATTGTTTGTAAAAAAGAAAAACATATAGTTAATAAAATATATATTCTTAAGTTTATGACAATAACTCATTTCTAGACCAGGAAAATATTGGACATTTTTTTAGAATTTTCTAATTAAAAATCTCTAAAAAATGAAACTTATCATTTTTTACAGAGTGAAAACCTTTTGAAGATTTTTTTTATTCGTAAAAAAGGAAACAAATAAGAATGATGAATGTCTTTCCGGGTAAAAAATTTTCAGTATTTTTAATTAAATGATTTCCTGGTGGATACTTATTATTTTGGAAAAAAGAAAATGAATTAATATTTTAGCGTATTTAAAAATTGATTTCTTTTTTACTTTTTTATATTTTTGCATGTAGAACATATTTATACATACATTGTCGAATCATAAGAATTATTTTATCATAAAAAACGCTTATTTTAATTTTCGCTTTCGGATATGCGTCTGCCAAACGATAACTTTATTTTGAAAATATTTGGAAGTTTTTCTCGGATTTATAAATACATAAAAAATATTTTTAAAACATATGAATGAGAAAGAAAAAAAAACAGAAAAGTTTATAAAATCAAATTTAAAAATTAAAAAGATTAAAAATAATGAAACATAGTTTTGTATATCATTGAATATTATTTTAATTATAACAACACGTTAAGGGCTTTGTCAGTCACCGGTAACTAATACTGAACTTCTTGTTTGGGGGTGGCAGTCACCGGTGACTGACAGTATGAAATGCGATATAAAATTTAATAAGTTACATTTCAAATAAAATTTAATTAATTTCAGTGTTGTAATATAAATTCATGCCAAAAAATTTTAATGGATTTTCTCAAAACAAGGCAAATTTAAAGATGTTTGTCTTTCTCAGGTGTTACAGGATTTTTCAAACTAATTAATTGGTTTTCTGTCTATTACGTAGTAGCAAAAAGTATTTCTTAATACAAAATAATAATCCATTAAAATACATGTACTATTAATAGTACACCAGACCCCAAAGAGTTAATACGAATTGCTTAACTGGGATCTTATTTCGTGGCACAAAGGGAAGGACTGACAAAACAGATTTATCACTCAACTTATTAAAAATCATTATGTATTAATGGTAGATTACATTAATACTATAATATTAAAATAAAATAAACTCATAACCACATGATGAATTACTGGCTGTTTGAGTTTAAAAACTGTAAAACAAGAAAATACAAAATAATATTCGTATCTAAGGGAAATAATAATAAAAAAATGAATGAACTTTATTTGTGAGTACAATTTGTTCTCTCTTCCCTACAAATAAAAAATAATTGATAAGTGAGTATAGGAATTGACGGCTTCATATAATTATATAAATAACTCTGTTTTCATAAGTATTCAAAATATAAGAACTTTCTATTTATACCTCCATGTTTGTTGTACTTGTTGAATGATAAATCTGAAATTTAGTTATATTGTTTTATGTAATTTCAATTGGCATTTGTTTATACGAATATCATATTTATATATGATATTCGTATCATATGACGGTGGTTGGACCACCGTATTCATTGACGGTGGTTATATTTAAAGTTACCCTGTTTAGACCTACTTATAGTCTGCTGTCGTTCACAGATATCAATGAAACTTTGGAATGTAATTTATTTGGACCACGGTAAAATTAAATCTGCAATAACAAAAAATTAATTCAAATTTCGCCTAAAAAGTGTAAAAAAGGCGCTTAAGACCAATAAATGGCGGTTTTCAACTACGAGAAAAGACTTGCAATTATGCAATTTTGGAGAGGTTTTGGAGAGTACTCTCTGCCGTAAAGTCATTCTGCATTTTCACGTTAAAGACGAAGGAACAAGCGCTACTGGTAAAGTTGGTTTACCAGAACGGCCGTATTTTGTCAGTTGTATTGTGAGAATATCGACGCTCGAAGCCTTGCGAAAAGGACCAGGCTTTGAAAAAAAAAGATGTCTTAATTCGAAAAGACTGGGGAGAGGACGGAATAGGATCTTAAATAAAACTGCCGAAGAAGTAGCTCTTGCCGTAGTCGAAAGAGAGTCCGCAAACCCAGTATTCCTCGACAAGTGCTCGAGTCGACAGGTGCCAAGTGTCGATAAGTGTCACATGATTTGTTTCTCCCTGGATCTATAGTGCGAAAGATTCTTTAATTCATTATAAAGTTGTACCCCTACAAGATTCAAGTTGTGCAAGCACAGAAACCTGCATGCCTGGACGCACGAACTCAATGTGCAATGTTGCTTTTGACCAGAATAGTTTGTTGACAATGCATGGCCGTGGAACATTTTGGGGTCGGACGATGCGAATTTCACCCTAGATGTAGCAGTGAATATTCAAAACGTCGCGTTTGGAATATTGCAAGTCCTAATATTGTCCATGAACACGAACAGTCTTTGCATGCTAATCACATTACTATATGGTGAAGCTTTATGAATGATTTCATTCTTGGTTCCTATTTTTTAAGAGCCCTTTTTAGGGTCCTAACATTAAGGTTAATCTTTATTCCGACCTAAGTTAAAAGCAGGTAATTTTATCCTTAGAAGAGCGGAATTATCTAGAGACTACCGCATTCATGCAAGAATGCACACCACCTCATATAGCCCGAGCAGTGATGGCATTTCTTCGTGATGATCTTGTAATTTCGAGAAATTTTCAGACAACCTGGCCTACTCGTTCTTCGGACTTGCATCTCTGGGATTTCTGGTTGCGGGGATTCCTGAACAATCGTGTGTATGTAGGAAGCATACCCACTCTGCCTGATTTAAACGTAATCATAACACGTCATGTTATTGCAATTCATCGAGAAACTCTTCGCGCTACTGTTGAACACATTATAATAGGCTTGGAACATATTTTTGACGCAAATTGAATGCACGTTGAACGTATGCTGTAAATAAAAAATGTATGTTTCCTGTTTAAGATTTATGGCCTTCGTGCGCCCCTTTCTCACCCGGTGGTCGAAACTTGAACTAATTTCTCTACTGATGATTTCATTTTTCCATGCTCCATATAATGCATATTCCAAGTTTCGTAGATATTTGATAACCAGAGCTGACACTACGTAGGTCTAAACAGGGTAACTTTAATTATAACTACCCTGTACATATGATACTAGATGGTGTGTTCATTAGCCGATAATGGTGACGCATAACCGATGGAGACAGTGAAACATATAGCAACCGACATAAACAGAAAAAAAATGGCGCTGAAACAGCAATAGTTTCTTGTCATGAAATGGAGCTAATTCAGCTTTTGTTGGCATTGCTGGTTTGCATTTGTTGATTTATGTCACATTTATGCTAAAAGATTGCAAATTCTGGATCGACAGTGTTGTGCTAGTGACGATTACTTACATAGGACAGTTTGCAACCTATTTATTGGAATTTGTATTGCGAATATCTTGTGCAGTGCCGCCTAAAATAAATATTTGAAACTAATTTTCAATCTTTTGCATCAAGTTTTTTAGCTTTGAAAATAAGCTGACCGTTTTTTTTTTCATTTTTCTATTGATCGCCTTTTTTGAATTATTTAATTTGAAAATCAGGAAATCCTTTGTTTGATACCAGATAGTGGAATTTTAATATGATCGTCAAATTGTCACATAATGTGTTTATCAGATATTTCATGAAGCATAAATGTAAATTGCATCTTATTTTATCTATGTTAATATTTTAAATTATTTATTAAGATAAATAATTTTATAAAGAAGAATTAATTGTTTTCCAACAATTTAAAATATAAAACGTTGCCCCAAGTATTTCTTACTATATTATAAATGGTAATAGAGTCGATACTAATTTGATAGAGTACATGGGAAACCATAGACTCTAACATATCTTATTTTTAAGAAGAAAACTTGTAGAATTTACTGTGCATTTTCAATTATTTATTCATAAATATTTACCCCAGTAATATATTTTTATTAATGATTTTGCAATTAAAAATTTAAATGAAAATGTTTGAAAATGTTTGAATGTAATTATCAATTACAGACATTAAAATGAGTTGTAATTATATATATTTTTTATTACAATTGTTCGATAAAATTTAAAGCAAAGATGATTATTTTTCGAAGGAAAGAAATAGCAATATGAAAAAAATTATTGTTGTACTAACTATTTATTCCGTAATACAGTTACAAATGCCTGTTTATGATAACAAAAAAATCATTATTGTTTGTTTTTTTAAGTATTTCAAAACTGAATTCTCAAAAAAATAATCTGATAACTGTATGCGTGTAAACTGAGCTAATATACAGTGGCTCTTAACTCAGTAATAAATGGAGAGAACTTTATTTGTACTGTTGCTAATAAATAGTCTGTATAAATTTCTAACATTTCAATAATTTATGAAACTTTATTTTTTATTAGCATTCTTTAAGTTGTTTCCCATTAGCTTTTGATGTTAGATTCTGTTTATTTTCTAAGTGAAGGTATATACAAATATATATTTAAATTTTGCATGAAAAGATAACTGGATAAATTTTTTCCATCCAATTATATACATTTTAACTATACATCCAGAAAGGTATTATTGTTATTAAGTACTATATATTCAAAAAAGTATTAGTATTACTAAAGACTATTTTTTTCA